>CAWUFW010004655.1:600000-845000 GCA_963921515.1 Calotriton arnoldi
AGGTTTAACGCTGTCCATTACATTATGAGGCAGTGAAACCTGAATTTGGTTCTAATGTTCTTGAGGTTGTGCTCCTTTTGAGCTTCTTCATAATTGTTCTCTGAGACACTTTATTCTGAAGTTGATTTATACTTCTCTGTCTCACTTCAGCAGGCTGCAGTCCTTTTCAGCTCAAGCTGTAGACTACCATATTCCTGACAAACTAGTGCTTAGGCCATTTTCATCTTTTTTCCCAAAAGTGCGGTCACCTTTGCAAGTGGGGCAGTCCTTCCCGCCTTTTATGTTCTTTTCTTCGCCACATCCTTTTAAAGAGGAGAAGCTAGGCTAGTTACCCTTAGTTTCTTCATTGATAGGACTAAGGACATCTGTCAGGTATCCAAGTGATATCTGTCCATACTTTCTCCAGGCACTACTGCCCTATTCACAAAGCTGCATAGATGTAATTTTACCCGCTTGGTCCTGCTGGGCATCCTGGTGTAAAATCCACTTTCCAGATCCATACCCTTGGAACGGGCATTGATTTGGTATCCACACAACGTGTGGAATCTGCAATTTGAAATCCTATTCTTCTGGATAAGTTACTTACCTCTGGTTATGCTCTTTCTGGTGGATATTCCTTCAACTGCGGACTCCTCACTATCTACCTTCCTCCTTCTTGTGTGAAGTGGACTTTCGGTTAGTAATGTAGTGCCTTGTTAGCTTTTGCACGATGCCAGTAAAGCTATGTTCCACATTTTTTGATGTGTAATACCTAATGGTTAGCTGATGCCAACATGCAGAGGTGTGGTTTATGTGGTTCCATGTTGTCATGTCTGAAGGCAGGATGGAGTTGAAGCAGTGGTCAATGGCGCCGCTTAGCATGCAGGAGCGATTGCAAGACTTTCCGTATCCAGTCTGACGCCTGGGAAGATTCACAAGGTAAGTAATCTGTAGTTACATAGAGTATACACTGAAAAAGCACTGCCAAAGGTAATTTTATTTTATTTTTTTAAACAAAAATACAATGATTAGCAGGGGCTTATTTTCTTTGTGGATTAAAATACTGTTTGGAATTTCACAGGTAGCCTCTGAAAAGGACTCCAGCAATGACTCAGACTCTGAAGTAGATCTGGAAACTCAAGAAGCAAATTTAAAAAAGCTGCAACAACACTTTCCAGATTTAGATAAAGAGGTGAGTCAGTGGTCTGTTTACATAGATTTGAAGTTTCAATGCCTGATTGTTTTCTTTTTGTATCTCAATTCTTTATTTGTCAAAAATAAATCCGTATTGTTTTCATTGACATAAATATCTCATAGTCTTGGGTGGTTAGTTTTTGCATATTCCTGCATGTTAATTGTTTTCCCCCGTGACTGTTGACTGCTCCCTTTCTTAAATGTGTGTGTTAAGTCCCTGTACTGGAACAGCTACGAGTGTTACAACCCAAAACCATGCTAACATAATGACCTCTAAGCTCTGTGTACTGAAGAGGATGTGGCACATCTGTTGTTGGAGACATGCTTTTTGTTTGTTTCTGAAGTGCAGGTGTGCTGTTTCTTAATAAATGTCAGTTGGATATATATTTACAAATCTAGGTGTCTGAACTTAGAAGTACTGTTTTATTTATTTTTTCGTACATTATCATCTGGTATGAGGATCAGTGTTGATTCTGGCAGGAAGAAGACCATGCTGGGTGTAGTTTTAGCTCTGGGTTCTTTTGTTTAATAATTTGTGGGTGGATTCAGAGGTCCTGGATTGAAATTTAATGTAAATTGTGACTCACAACATGTAAACGCTTGAAAAAGTAATGCTTGTGAATTAAATGTATTAAACATATGTGACAAAGCAATTTTCTAACATTTTACACTGGTGCTTGTTATGCTCGTCACTGCAGTTGCAAAACGTTTCTTCCATCAGCTTGTAAGCGCACTTGTGCATTTTGATAATTCCAGGGCTTTTGGAATAATTATTCAACAGGGAAAATACTTCCAGGTAATTGACTGAACAGGAACAGTACTTTGTTCCTGAGGTGAGGTGAAGAGCATACGTGAGAATCTTTATCTCTAATGAACAATTATGCTATTGTGGCATGCCATGTCTTCTACCTTCTCTAACAGTCTTTTCAGCTCATATGACAGGTAATAGTTTCATGAAAAGTTTCCTCTGAAGACCAGGCACTATACATATGAAAATGGAATAGTACTCCACAATGATTGTCCGCACATCCAGTATGCCACAACTCGGGGGCTCTAAATTAGGGAAAATTAAATAAACTGTTATTTGCAGAAGTAATGTATATAATATTTCCTTACTTAAATGCATCCTGCCTGAAAACATCCACATCCTGATTAAAACATGCAAGTGAAGCCAAAGCCTTCAGCACCCTGCTACTCTAAAGACCCTGCTAACAATAAATGATCCATCTGTTGACGAGAATAAACATGGATGAAAAACTGAACTCCCGATTAGTTCATGATACTTATTTCCCTCCAAGCAACACATAGCTAATCATAACAGCCAAAGCAAAGTACTGTACGAACACCATGAATGAAGCCACCAAGAGAAGCTGAACGCTTTTGAAGAGAAGCTGAACGCTTTTGAAGACAATCAAGCAGGGCATCAACCCCTGCCAGGCCCACATATTCCTCACTCCACAGAAAAGTGCAATGCCATCAACCTCTTCTTCTGTGAAACAATACAGAAAGTCTGACTGCACATACATGCACATGTGAGAGTCCAAACATATGCAAATCCTCAGTAAGGTGGCAGAACCTACATAATATTTATTCCTTGCAATAATCGCAGAAGCAAACTCTATACTAAGCAACATTTCTGAACTAAGCCCATTAAAAGATTGGTGACATCCAGGTCTGTTTTCCTCTTTGCAGATTTCTTTTCTAGATGCACAGTTATGAGGTCTAAAGATGCACACATACTTGTATGCCATCCCCTCTGATCTCACCTCCTCTACTGAAAAGAATGTCTCCAATTTGTTCAATTACTTCATGATGGAGTCTAATTCTCATATTAATTCTTTTTGCCCTTTCAGTAGATCTACAGTTGAATTATACCTTTCTCTGTCCTCTCCGTTGTTTTTTTTCTTTGGCTGGAAAGGAAAAATGTCTGTTTGTCTATTTATACTTTCCTGCCATCCCACTATACCTTCAGCACATCGATTTCACACTGCAGTGGTACCTACTCGAGGCTAGCTCGCCTGTTTCTCTTATCAAGATCTGATCTGTGGCTGCTCCACTCCAGGGTTGCTGCCATAGCTCAGGACCTCCTCTGTGTCAGCCCTTGTTATGCTGACGTTATAGACTACAAAAAGTTCAGTGGGGTAGCAAAATAATTCCTTTAGGGCAATAGAACTTTTTAAATAAAAAATATACCAAATTGTTCATTATCTGAAGCACACACAGAAGCTTATTACATTTTGAGTATATACTTTACTTTTAAATATCTTTTTTAGTCAATTGCCAGACTGTCATACAAAAAGTATAAAAGGTGTGAACAATTAATTAGTGACTGATGTGATATGTAGTGAACAAGTGAAATAACTGTCAGCCAAAACACAAACATATAAATGACACAACATGGTAAAACATATTTTTACACATATCGCTGTCCAAGTAATTAGTTCAAACAGTAACCCAAAATATCAACTTTTTTGGTTGCAATGACTATGGTCATGAGTCGGTGGTACGTCGACATTTAGACCCAAGTGTCTGTACTATAAGGTCATCACAAAGGGTCTTCTTCAGAACAAAAACAAAATGACAGCCTAAATGGAAGAAGGAGAGGGGGAATAAATATTTTTAAAAAGTTGTGTGCGTGAAAAATAACTCGAGAAACAAAACGGGGTCATGTAGAGACTCACTGGGTAGAATTTGTGTCTATGACCACGCTTGACACTCATTGTGCACATACAGGATGCCCAACTTCACATGTATATGTTATCTAAGTTATGAGATATAACTTTCAGTCATTGTGAGTATGAGTGTAAAATATTAAGTGCACCTTGATTGAATTAGCCCTGGCCATTTTTTTTTTCCAGGTTAAAATTTGTATTTTTTCTGGAAGTCTTTTGTGCCCCCGCATTCTTCAGTTTTAAAATCTTTTAAGAGCTTTTTCAGCTCCGTTGTGGGACTCTGACTCTTGGGGAACCCTTTGTGGGACTCTGACATTCGGGGAACACTCCTCCCCCTTGTTTTATATCACAAGCTGACGTAAACTGACACGCTGTGCAGGTTTCCCAGCGTTGCTACCTCGACGTGCACGTTGACGCAGCGTCTTGTTAGCTTCCTTATACCGGTGCACTCTGGTCGAGCCGCCAGCACTGACGGTTCTGATGTGCATTCACTGCGACTTTGGTAAGATTTTTGCTTACTTTTTTGAGCTCAGGACCATCCCGACCCTCTTGATTTTGATAAATTAGTGTTCGAGGCATATGAGCTGTAAATTGTATACTTGTGCATAGATCGCCATCTGGTGTTGGACTCGGATGTTTGCACTTTGTTTTTGTCTTGGAAGAAGTCTTTGTAGTCACGAGGTAGGTGACTCCTTCTTAGGACGATAGTGCGCATGGGCATCGACTCCATCTTCAGATTTTTTTTTTCCGCCATCGGGTTCGGATGTGTATTGCTGCGCTCCGGGATCATCTTCGAACCTTTTCGACGCGCAATCATTACCCCTCGACGGTATTGTTTCGATCACGGTTTTCCCCTTCGCGCATTGTTGAAATCCAGCAACTTCGATAGAGAGCTTCGACGCGGGCCGCAAGGCCTACCCGCGCCGACCACGCCAGCAGTCGATGGAACGGACTCCATTTAAAAAATGCCCCGGGTGTGGTGCTAAATTTCCACACACAGACCTACGCGAGGTTTGTAATCTGTGCCTATCCCCGGAGCACGAAGAAAGTAGCTGCGAGGCCTGTCGATCATTCCGATCGAAGAAAACGATCCGTGACCGTCGGGCTTGACGTCACGAGATGAGACGCGGCACTAGCCCGGTGCCGGACATCTTCGGAGAACAGGGTGATTCTCATCAGCACAGCGCCGAACAAGACGAAGAAATCTGTGTCTGAAGCTGACGACTCCGACATGGAGGAAGACTCTCACATCACTCCGGGTCAACAAACTGTGAGTAACAAGCCCCAAGTCACTGAAAAACATATAAAGGCTCCGGTACTACCTTCGCCCTCGGGCCTAGGGAAACACCAAAAACATGGTTCCGATGCCCCGCCCTCCGGCCCACCTATGAAACCAAAAGACAAAGCCTCCGGCTCGGGATCGAGCCGTCCCCACGGTACCGAAACTCCATCTCCGGCACCGAAAACCAAATCCAAACATGGATCCGATGCTTCCATACCGGCACCGAAGTAGTCTTCGGCACCGAAAGACTCCGACCCGAAATCTCATAAACCAAAAATTTCGGAACCAGCAATAACTAAACCCAAATCTTCGGAGCCGAAACCCAAAGATAAGCCTTCGGATCCAAAACCTAAAGACAAACCTTCGGAACCGAAAGTTACAAAAGTCAAGCCTTTACACAAACATTCGGAGCATAAACAACATGCACCAAAGGATTCGGAACCGAAAAAACAGACTACCCATAAAATACCCTCTGAAACACCCAAAGACAAGGAATTACCACCTAAAGAACTTCCTTTACAAGAACCAGTGGATCCCAAGAAAGAAACTGCATATTGATCCAACAACTGGATATCTTGTAGCAACCCTTCCTAAGAACCGAAAACGGGACATTTCAGAGGAACAACATATACCTCCCAAAAAGAGTAAGGACATGGGTACTAACCCCTCTCCCCCTTACATACCTCCCTCTCCTCCACCTATTGATCCTAACTTACTAATATCTCCATATAACTCACCACCACCTAATTTCTCCCCTGAACAACAACCACCTGATGATAATATAGGATTCGCACAGCTTATCAATAGGGCTGCTCTATATCATGGAGTGGAATTACACACTGACCCATTAGAGGAAGATTTCCTCATGGAAACGTTCGCTCCATCCCAAAAATCTACTAATACATTGCCAATGTTAAAAGGCATGCTAAAGCACACTAATGAAGTATTCAAGGACCCAGTTAGAGCAAGAATACTTACCCTAAGAGTTGATAAGAAATATAAAGCTGCTCCTACTTAACCAGTTTATATTAGAGGTCAAGTCCCCCTGGACTCCCTTGTTGTATCTAATGCCCGCAAGCGAGCCAATTCACAAGCCACAGGCGACGCACCTCCTCCTGCTAAGGAGTCAAAGCTTATAGACGCGTCAGGCAAACGAATCGCGTCACAAGCCGCTAATAGTTGGCGTATTGCAATGCGCAAGCCCTCTTAGCACGCTATGACAGTGCGGACTATGATGAACTAGAAAAGCTAATACAACATTTACCAGATCAATACAAGGGTAAAGCCAACGACCTCATTCAAGAAGGTAAATTAATTACAAACACCTCTATAATATGTGCACTTGATGCCTCTGAGACAGCATCCCGTGGCATTAACACCAGCATCTTGCTACGCCGCCATGCTTTGCTTCGAATCTCCGGATTCAAACGAGGTACAGTCAGCTATACTAAACCTGCCCTTTGACCAACACCATCTTTTTGAACCAAATGTTGATTCTTCATTAGAAAAAATGAGGAAAGATACCGAAACTGCCAAATCTATGGGAGCCCTACAATTATCCTCTAACAGAGGCTCCTTTTGTTGTTCCTTTTATAGGGGCGGCTCCAAAACAATGTCATCAGAGAATACCTCCTCTACTTACCAAAATCAACCTTCCTCCTCCCGAGGGTACTATCGAGGAGGATATAGAGGAAATAACAATAGGGGAAGAGGCAAAAATAATTCCACCCGCACTTCCCCTGCAACCAAGCAGTGACTTCCCCCCGCTACCCCCCGACCATTCCACTCCTGTCGGGGGACGCCTATCACAGTTCCTACCTGTCTGGAATTCCATTACAACAGACAAGTGGGTGAAACAAATTATCCAGTATGGTTATTGCCTGGAACTCACTGGTACTTCACCAAACATTCCTCCCAGAGAACGCCCAATGTCCTCAGAACATCTCACTCTTCTCAAACAAGAGGTTCTTTCCCTGTTACAAAAACATGCAATAGAACCAGTCCCTTTGCCTCATCAAGGCACAGGAGTGTATTCACTATACTTTCTAATACCAACAAGCATTTGCAATGCAATAGGTCTCGCATTTACACTAGTTTGAGCTATTGGCATTGTAAATGACGATGCCTTTTATTTATGTTTTGGTTTTTAAAACATAAATAAAAGGCATTGTCATTTTCAATGGCAATAGCTTACACTTGCGTAAATGCGAGACCTATTGCATTCCAAATGCTTGTTTTACTTGCTGTGGGTACAGTTTTACACTCCATTAGGCCCTTTCCTTCTACCTCCCATTTTCGTCTCACCCGCTGCTGACACGCAACAACAACCCTATCGCCCATATCAACAACTTGGCACCGGCATGACGCGCTAAGTTGTGAATGAATCAGGCCAGTCAGGAGAGGTGTTTGTGTTCAGAGGCCATCCGTGCCACTGACTAGTATTAGAATGCGAACTTTTTGATACTAAAATAATGCATTGCATTTAGCCAACATTTTTTATATATTTTGCTGATGGCCTGACAGCTCATCCAATACTAAAATTGTCCACAAACCATGACAAAACAAACCAAGCACTAACAAAGCTAAAATGCTGGCAGCCAACGCCCGATCTATTGACTTTGCCAATGCTTGTTCACAGTTTGATGTAAGTGTAATAACATCTTATGGACCACAGCGATATATAACTTACATAAACGTACGCAAGGAAAACGCAGAGACCGAGGCAGCGCCGCACATTTGGACATAACATCATGAAAGCATCAGGAATGGATTATCACCACGGATTTTGGCACCATACACTGAAAAACAGGAATTCTGTGGTAAATCTGGCGGGGTTGCCACATAACTGTCTTTAGATGGTTCTGAACCCTGCTGGAGTCAAACCGACATCCGGTTGTTTGGAACACAGTTTCATACAGATACAACTACACACCCAAAAAAAATAAACAAAACGCTGTTGCTCCTGAAGTATTCTCGCGTGTCATTAAGCACCCACTGCAAAGCAAACAAGCATTGGCATAGCCAATAGGTCTCGCCTTAGGGACCATAAGTGTTTAGCCACGCAGCACATCATCCATTATACTACAATAGCCATTAACGAAATTAAAGTTTGTGGTAAATCATCTATGATACACTGGGCCTATAATTCTAGGCATTAAAAGCCCTTTGACGGTGTTGGCATTCTGAGGCCTATGCAAATTTGAGCAGTTACACACCCCCCGCAGACAGGCGCGGTCGCACCCACTGACCGACCCACCCAAGACAGGCACCGCGCGCGCACCCACCCACCGACCCACCCACCCAAGGCAGGCCCAGCGCGCGCATAAGACAGGCACCGCGCGCACCCACCCACCAACCCACCCAAGACAGGCACCGCACACACAGATACAGCACTGACATGCCATTTTCCACTGCCCTGCAGCTCTACACAAATGGCTGCAGACTTTACTCAGCTGGTAGGCCCTACATATTTTCCCAGTTTTATTAAGTGCAAAATCAAACCACAGATATTGTACCCGTTTACACGTTCACCAGTTACATTACACAATGTGACATTTTATTTTTTTTATTCACAGGGCGGGCAATTACGTTATTTCTACAGAATCACAAAATGTTAGCGCGACACTTGAACGTAGTTCCCCAGTTCCAAAGTCAGAAACTCGGGCTGTAATGCCACATCTTCTCCATGCGGCACGGGTTGCAGTAGGAGAATGCAGCTATGTTTTGGGGGAGAGTCTTGCTTAGGGGATGTTATACGATGGCTAAAACTGCTTACATCAAAAATAATGTGAGGGTGTTACTCACATTTAAAAAATATATATATATTTTGAGGACTTGACTGTGCATTAGACTTGAAGTGTATTTTAATGGGTCTAAATGTTAATTATGGTAACGTGCATGCTGGAAGCAATGTGTTAGACCTTATTTGGTAAAGAGTGCTCCCGCAGGAGTAGCCACTGATGTTGGATGCCGAGTTCCAGCCCTTTATATCAAACAAATTCTGGTGCACAAGTAGTAGATGTAGGCAGAGGCCATCTTAAAACTGCTTCGGAGGATAATTTTGGGTATGGCGGCATTGTAGTAGCTAATATATGCAAAGGCTGCTTAAAAACACTTAATATGGAATGCAGATTAAAATACAAACTGAGGCACTGTTAAGTGGAGAAATAATAAAATTGAGGTGCTCAAAAAAGCAGCATACTTTAGGTTTGATAAGACAGCGTTGAGGAAAAAAAAAAAAACGTTTCCAGTCTGAAGCATGTCACAGAAGTGCTTGGCTTTATCTCACTTAGAAAATTTTGAAAGTGGTTTGAAACATTAAATATTTCAGTATGTAAACATGCAGTTGCAGGACTACATTTCTAAAATTAACTAATTAATGTTAAACAGTAAATAAGTCTGCAGAAATAGTATAGTCTGCAAACTGAGGATCAGTTTAACGAGAAATTAATTTTCGCACTCCTTGAGGTTGAGGTGCTCCAAAGATCCCCATACTTTGTTTAAAAAGGCAGGGATAAGGCAAATAAAAACAGGAATGTTACTAAATGATGGCCTAGCTACCATATCGACCTGCCAAATACACAGCCAACGTACTATGAACCAACATACCATGTTATTGAATAGAAGAGGCACAGATTAAACATGCAGTTGCACAGAATGCATTTTGAAAAGTGCTTTGAAACATTGAATAAGTCTGAGGGGGAGGGGGGGAGAGAATCAGCCTGTAAGTAAAACTGCTTTGAATTAGGTTAAACATCTGTTGTTGTTAATGTAATGCTGCTTTAAAGGGTAACGGAATGTATTTTTTTTGTATATTTTTAAAAAAGGGTATAAATATTTCGAATCAGCAAAATCAAACAAGCGTACTTGCGTGACCTCAAAAGTAAAAAAAAAAAAAAGTGAGGCAAAATAAAAAACATGTACTTTGCACAAAGCCTCTGTCGACCCGAATGGTCTGTAAGCGATGAGGAACAGGCATGTCCGTGTTTCAACTGTATTTGAAAGAGTCCGCAGAGACGCTAAAAGACATCCTCACCGTGGGGCCTAAAAGACGCTGGAAAATGAAGCCCTGGCCAGCATTTGTTAGCAAATTCCAGACAACAAGCCACTTAAAATAAATTTTAAAAAAGAGAGCAATTAACACGAAGGGTATGGACGGAGGGGGTGCGAGACAATGGTGCGGAGGAAGCGGCTGCATTGCTTTCTTTTATCAACATTGCGCCTGCTTCACGAAACATGAAGCAAGGCAGCCGTAAAGCAGATGTCGGGTTGACAGTGAATAAAACTCCATAAGGAACGTAGCTGCCCGCGGGGAGCCCTTTAAAATGCTGACGTTTTGTAAATAAAAGGGAGGAGAGCGAGCGTCTGTAAACTATAAAGCGCGGCACCCGCACCAGGAAAACTTGTGCACTCTGCAACAAAACTAAAAGAGTGCACAAACACAAAGGGAACGAGCGAGCGCGGCAGCCTGCTGAGCTGACCACACGCTCATGCACAATGGCCATGTGTTTTAAATTATCGCGCCCGAGTCTGGGCATGATAATTGCAAACAGATGGCGGCCGTGCGGGTAACCGCACGGAAAAGGCCATTGTGCACGAGCGTGTGGTCAGCTTTTTGAAGCCCCTTACATAAAGTCTCGCAGAGCAGCGCTTGCGCGCTACTCTAGGCTCGACCTAAAAACAACAAACACAGCCCGGTTTTACTCCGTTTGGTGGGTCTGCGGGGACTCAGAGGCTGGACTGTAATGATAAAATAACAAGGCAGGCAGGATTTAGTGTCCCTAAAACTGACTGAAACAAAGTTCATTTGGAAGAGGGGTGCAGAACAATGCGCGTCTGGAGCCAGAGCCGAGATTACTGACGCCCTACAGAGATCTGCCAGGGGATGCTGGCGCGGATAAACAAACTGACACCAGACGAGCCACCCCAAGACGGGGGGCACAGGGCAGAGCCCACATTTGCAGTTCCGGGGGCTTTTAAGAACAGGAAATGCCACGCTGAGAGACTGCGAGGCAAATGAGAGGGCAGAGCCAAGGAGTTCTCAGACAAAGGCAGTATTACTCATGTCCGAGAGCTGTCTGCCAGTTTTACATTCCGCGACGAGCGGGGCTGGATGCGGGCTGCCGCGAAACCAAAAGATGGCCAGACAGGCGTACAGCGCACAAGCACTAATGCCAGGCAAGAAAGAGATGTGTCCAAGTGGGCTCAGCTGCAGCCTTTTGGAACTTGAGAACCGGGTTTGAGTCCCTTCATCGGCTTAACAGGCTGTAATTCCGGGCGAATTGCTTAATCTCCCCTTGCCCAAAAAAGAGGAATCTGATCCTTTTGTAATGTATCTGGATGTCCATGTACGTCGCTCCTGCTATATAAAACTGTAAAAGAAAATGTCAAGTTTGCTTGTCAGTGACTCTAACCCAGCCCTACCGACGGAGGGGCTCCAGTGTGTTTATAGGTGCTGGACTATTCTGTCTCAGTGCCATCATTAGGTACTATTGGGTTTAGTCTCAAACTATCGACCTTTCAGAGGAACCGGCCAAGACTGTTGCCCCCATGCCAGCAGAACTGTCAAGGAAGGACCCCTGCCTGCCCCTTTCCTGTCCATTCCCTCGCTCTCTTCAAAGGCACAGGTGTGTCCTTTCCCTGCCTCTCCCCTACAGAACATTCAGAAGCACTAGGGTGTCCTTCCGTACCCCACACACGCCAGCCCGGGCTTTTTCTGTCCGTGTTCCAGCATAGCAGACCTTTTCAGTGGCACCGGCCTCTCCTGTCTATAGCCTGTCTATATCACAGACACAGGTGTTCCCTTTTCCTACCACGGGCCTAACGGTCTATCAGACGCACAGCATGTCCTGTCTCTGCCCAGTCCTACTGTACTGGCCTGCCAGAAAGACCTTATGCCATGTCTCAGTCCTGACCTTTGGCATGGCGGAGGCACTTACATGTTCTTTCTCTATGCCAGCCCCACCAGGGTTTCAGAGATACTGGCCTGCCCCTACTCTACCCTAGCCATGCTCTGCCAGATATCCGGATACTCCAGCCTGTCCTGTCTCTGTCCCAGCCCTTTGGAACCTGACTGTCGGAGATGCCAGTCTGTCCTGTCACTGCCCACCCACAACCAACCGGTCGTCCTGAGAGCCACGCACTACTGTGCCCTTGCTTTACCCGGCCCTACCGGCCTTTCGGAGGCAACGGCCAGTCTGAATACTTGGCACTTTCTCTGTAGGCCAGTCCTCCGCACACTGCCCTGAGAGTGCCAGTATCCGCGCATAGCATCATCTGCTTCTACAACAAGGAAACACTCGGAAAGTCTACTTTAAACAGAACCTCTTACGGAAACAGCATAATCGCTTCTTCAGACACAAACATTTAACTGTCGCCCTCCCTAAAGATATTATAGAAGATGAGACCGGCGCATCTCTTAATTGTTACCTTGTCTTCTCGGGGTTGTCCTCCTAGACCCCTGAGCGTGCCCACACAGAAGAGCCAAATAATAAAGAGCGAGGAAGCGAGACGTCCCGGGCGGTCCCATCTGTCCCGGGATGAAGACAACAAACTTCTCCAGAGATTGTCGCGCGCAGTGCCGCGTCGGAGGGCAGCCTTCAGTCGAGGTCCGCGTGCGGGACAAGGCGCGAGCGCAGGAGCGGGAGCGGAGGTGCGGGGGAGGCGGCAGGTCGGCAGGTATGGGGACGGGCCATTAAAAAAACAAAGAGCAAAAAAAACACAACAATACCAAGTAGCAAAATAACATCATAGCTATTACAACTATTGAAGCTACCGCTATGTTAAACGACTAGACACAAATGGTTAAAAAAAAGTGCTTACCCAGTAATTAAAAGACACTGTCTAACGCCGCAAGTAAAAGATCCAGTCCGGGTGGGTGGGGCCAAAAGGAGACAGGGCGGTAACAAGGAGGGACTAATAAGCCTCCTTTACAATAGAAAGACAGCGTTTAGCATGCACAATGACGCAAACCAATTAAAAGAAGGAGCGGGGCTTAATCACCAATGCTGAAATTTCCTCGATTACAAGAAGCCTCGCAGAGCGAGCAGCGCATGCGCGCTGCAACGCTAGGCGAGACCTAAAAAAGGACGGCTCTCTCAGACCAATACTGGACCTCAGGCCATTAAATCTATATATTCAGTCAGACCATTTCCATATGGTCACTCTCCAACCGGTACTCCAACAAGGCGACTTTCTATCCTCTCTGGATTTAAAGGACGCCTACTTTCACATTCCCATTCACCCCGCTCACAGCAAATACCTCAGGTTTGTGATAAGCGGCCAACACTACCAATTCAAAGTCCTCCCATTCGGAGTAACCACAGCACCCAGAGTCTTCACCAAGTGCCTCGCAGTAGTGGCGGCTCACTTACGAAGACAACATATTCACGTTTTCCCTTACCTGGACGACTGGCTCATAAAAGCCAAGTCTCACAGCAGCTGTGTTCAACACACATACAAAACGATACAGTTGCTGCGCGATTTGGGATTCACAGTCAACCTCTCCAAATCCCATCTCCAACCGTCCACAACAATATCTAGGAGCTACAATAAACACTTCAAAAGCCCTAGCATATCCCAACCCACTCAGAATAAGCACCATGCTAGCCCTCATAACAAAATTTACGCCTCAACACTCACTACCAGCTCGAGTGTTCATGCAGTTAATCGGGATGATGGCCTCTTGCATTCTCATAGTCCTTTACGCAAGACTCCAGATGCGTCCCTTACAGGAGTGTTTGGCACGTCAGTGGAACCAGGCTCAAGGTCAGCTAACAGATCTGGTGTTGGTGGACAGCCGCACACATCGCTCTCTGCAGTGGTGGAACACTCAAAACCTTTCCAAAGGGCTGCCGTTCCTCGACCCCGTTCCACAGATAGTGCTCACAACAGACGCATCGCTCACCGGCGGGGGAGCTTATCTTCAAAATCATACTATTCAGGGCATATGGACCCCTCAACACAAACAATTCCACATAAATTATCTGGAATTCCTAGCGATCTTCCTAGCATTGAAATCATTTCAACTCCACCTCGTAGGCAAAGCTGTCCTAATCCGTACAGACAACATGACAGCAAAGTATTACATACAAAAACAGGGACACACACACTCTCTGCAGCTTTCACACCTAGCTCAAAGCATATGGAGATGGGCCATTCCGCAAAACATATACCTCCTTGCAGAACACCTCCCAGGAGTACACAATCAGATTGCAGATCTGCTCAGTCGTCAAAGACAGCAGAGTCCACGAATGGGAACTTCATCCTCAAGTTCTGCTGCCATTCTTTCAAATGTGGGGCTACCCAGAAATAGACCTGTTCGCCACACACCAAAACGCAAAATGCCCAAGCTTCGCATCCAGGTATCCACACCCATTGTCCAAAGGCAATGCGCTATGGATGAACTGGTCAGACAAAGTTGCTTACCCTTTTCCGCCTCTCCCACTCATTCCGCTAGTGGTTCGGAAGCTCAAACAACATTCCCTCACAATGATCCTGGTTGCACCAACATGGGCCCGACAACCATGGTTCACAACCCTCTTAGAACTATCAGTAGTTCCTCATCAAAAGCTACGTCTCTCGCCCACACTTCTCACTGAGAACCATGGAGAGATAAGGCATCCAGATCCCAGTCAACTCAACCTTGCGATCTGGCTCCTGAAATCTTCGAGTTTGGCTACCTCAATCTCCCGCCAGACTGCATGAACATCATTAATCAGGCTAGACGTCCTACCACTAGAGCTTGCTATGCCGCTAACTGGAAAAGATTTGTAATTTACTGTACCAATAACAAAATAAACGTACTAGATGCTTCCATTCAAAACATCATC
Organism: Calotriton arnoldi; assembly: GCA_963921515.1. Classification (NCBI taxonomy): domain Eukaryota; kingdom Metazoa; phylum Chordata; class Amphibia; order Caudata; family Salamandridae; genus Calotriton; species Calotriton arnoldi. The sequence continues at coordinate 614,958 of CAWUFW010004655.1, forward strand.
TGTTACCTCTTGCATCTACAACAATGTAACCTAGCTTATACATCCATTCGACTACATCTCGCTGCAATAGCAGCCTATCTCCAAAACAGACAACATTTGTCTTTGTTTAGAGTACCAGCTATCAAAGCATTTATGGAAGGACTCAAAAGAATAATCCCACCTAGAGTTCTACCCTCACCAATATGGAACTTAAATGTGGTCCTTACCAGACACATGGGTCCCCCATTTGAACCTCTGCATAAATGCGAATTACAATTTCTCACCTGGAAAGTAGCTTTCCTGGTTGCAATCACCTCTCTCAGAAGAGTCGGTGAACTCCAGGCATTAACCATACAAGAAGCATTTCTGCAAATTCATCATAACAAAGTGGTTCTTAGGACTAACCCAAAATTTCTACCTAAAGTAGTGTCTCCTTTCCACCTTAACCAGTCTGTAGAACTCCCAGTGTTTTTCCCTCTACCAGACTCCGTAGCAGAACGAGCTCTTCACACGCTAGACGTAAAAAGAGCAATACTTTTCTACATTGAAAGAACTATGGGCCATATGTATCAAAAAGAGTTTTGCGATTTTTAGCGAATCGCAGTTAGAGAATCGCAAAATGCAATGTATGTAGGATTTGCTAAACATTTTGCGAATCCTACATATTCCTTATTTGCGAATCACAAATTGAGATTCACAAATAAGGAATACCTTCCCATTCATTCCTATGGGCTAGAAGGCCCATAGGAATGAATGGGAAGACATTCTCAATTTGCGATTACCAATTAGAGAATCGCAATTGAGAATGCAATTTCAAGGTTGCAAGGGTGCCAAAAGGACACCCTGTTGCACCCCTGAAATATGCATGTGTGCACATTTTGCGCACATACATGCCCTAAGGGCATGTATGTGCGACATATGGCACTTTAAAAAATCTAAAAAGTGCTTTTTTCAAGAAAATTGCAAATTACCACCAACTTGAAGTTGGTGGTAATTTGCACTCCTTAAGGCCAAATAGCAAATTTCTGGTGCTTCCAGAATTGTATTTAAGGAATCGCAATTTGCAATTCCTTAATTGCATTCGCAAAATAGAGAATCGCAAAGTTTGCAATTCTCTATTTTACAATGGCCTTTGGGATGATACATCCCAAAAGGCATTTTCCAATTCGCAAACAGGCCGATTCTGAGAATCTACCCGTTTGCAAACGGGGAAAAAGGCTTGATACATATGGCCCAAAATCCTTTAGAAACACTAAACAACTTTTTGTAGCTTTCTCCCCACCTCATAAAGGCAATCCTATCTCAAAAACAGGGATCGCAAGGTGGATTGTTAAATGCATCCAAACATGCTATGCTAAAGCTAAACGCACCTTAACCATTCCCCCTAGAGCTCACTCCACACGTAAACTAGGGGCGTCTATGGCATTCTTAGGGAACATTCCCCTAGATGACATCTGCAAAGCAGCAACTTGGTCTACACCACACACGTTCACAAAGCACTATTGTGTAGACGTGCAAGCAAAGCAACAAGCTAACGTGGGCTAGGCTGTATTAAGAACACTTTTTCAAACCACTGCAACAGATACAGGTAGCCACCGCTAAGGAGGTAACTGCTGTATAGTCTATGCACAAGTATACAATCTACAGCTTCATATGCCTCGAACAGAAAATGCTACTTACCAGTATGCATCTGTTCTTGGCATGTAGAGCTGTAGATTCGTATACGCCCACCCGCCTCCCCGGATACCTCTATCTGTTCCAGTACTATCTTACTTAGATACATTACACATGGACATTCTTTTCTATTTCTTACTAACTCCATCATAACCCTCCATGGCAAAACAATCTGAAGATGGAGTCGATGCCCATGCGCACTATCGTCCTAAGGAGGAGTCACCTACCTTGTGACTACAAAGACTTCTTCCAAGACAAAAACAAAGTGCAAACATCCGAGCCCAACACCAGATGGCGATCTATGCACAAGTATACGATTCTACAGCTCTACATGCCAAGAACAGATGCATACTGGTAAGTAGCATTTTCCTTCCTTTACATTCTGCGCATTTCTTTCCCTTTTCTCTTGCCAGTACTCGTGCAAGAAATCACAGAAATGATTGTTCTGTTCCATTTCTTGATCCGAAAATCAGCTGGATCGTTGTCCCCTCTTGAGGGTTCATATAACCTATAGATAACTCCTGGTAAGTGCACCTCTCCTTTAGCGACTGTACTATTAATTTATCGTGCCGCAACACCCTTTAATACTTAGTATCATCTCCACAGTTACCGAGCATCTCAATCCTTGGGGCCTTTGATAACACTGACCTTGGACCACTGACTGGTAGTGTATAAGTGCCCACTGCTTGAACATATTGAAGACAACTTTTTGACAAGCCACTCCCATGTTTTCTTTTTCATTTATTGGAACTTATACACTGATCTTCACTGTGTACTTGAGTTATACCATTCATTTTTAGATGACTTGAAAAGATCCCTAACTCACTCTATCCAGGACTGGATGAGTGTTTCATGCTTCTACCCGGTGAGTCTCTACATGACCCCGTTTCGTTTCTTGAGTTATTTTTCACGCTCACACATCTTTTAAAATATTTATTCCCCTTCTTCCATTTAGGCTGTCATTTTGTTTTTGTCCTGAAGAAGACCCTTCGTGATGAACTTATAGTACAGACACTTGGGTCGAAACGTCGACGTACCACTGACTCATGTCCATAGTCATTGTAACCCAAAAAAAGTTGATATTTCGGGTTACTGTTTGAACTAATTACCTGGACATAGATATATGTAAAAATATGTTTTACCATGTCGTGTCATTTATGTGTTTGTGTTTTGACTGACAGTTATTTCACTTTTTCACTACGTGTCACATCAGTCACTAATTAATTGTTCACACTGTTTATACTTTTTGTATGACAGTCTGTCAATTGACTAAAAAATATATTTAAAAGTAAACTATATACTCAAAATGTAATAAGCTTCTGTGTGTGCTTCAGATAATAAACAATTTGGTATATTTTTTATACAAAAAGTTCTATTGCCCTAAAGGAATTAATTTGCTACCCCACAGAACTTTTTTGTAGTCTATAACGACAATACCCAGGTTCTGAGGGACACAGGCTTACCCCGTTGACTTTAATAGTATACTTGTTATGCTGACAACAGCATGCCGAAAGAGACTGCACTCTGCTGGAAATCCACCTCAAGGTCTGAGTCTGTCACCATTACCTCTCACGGACAAGGTCAAAGGCCCAGAAGCTTCATCTTTGAATCTCCAGTGCCCTCTATGTTTTTGCCTATCTCTCCAGTTCCTCTTCTGCACCTCTGTCAGGATTTCCGCAACACTTTAAACTCTCAGAGGGGGTACCTGCCTTCACTTCACCTCTCTCCACACCAGTTCTTTGATAAATCTATGTTCATGGATGGCTACTTGAGCAACATAACCAAGCTGATCATTGGAGCAAAAGCAAGCGGTGCAGTAAGTTGCTAGTCTCCGACTCCTGTTTTAACAGTTCACATGCATTCCTGCTCCCTGTCCACAGTTACCTTTACCTTTTCCATTTTCTTCTAACTATTGGTTGACTCCTGATCTTGGTGACATGTATAATCATTATTGTTTCAAAGCACTTTTTGTGCTTTTCCATTTCCTGTATCGCATTGACAGTCCTGGACCTCACCTTGTTCCTGCGAGCTGCCCAGCTTGAGTGAAAATTGACGTGTTTTTTTTTGTCCCCTCACCCCACCTCCGATCTAGGACAACTGCTATCTACTGTAGGAAATAAATCTGAAAGCAACCATAGAAAGTTGGCAGCTCAGCCTGACCCAATTTTTTAATACAGCTTCCCACAATCTCTGAAAAGGTTCCCAGTGTTATCTATTTTCAATCCAAGTACTGAAATTCTCCAGCTGAAGAACATGGGCAGTTGATGGTCCAGGAGTGAGGCAAAAAGGTCCACTGAGAAGGGACCCCATTTGTGTTGGCGGTCTGAGAACACTCCCGCATGAAGTTTCAACAGGCTCACGTTCCGGAATTGACGGGACTGAAAATCTGCTGCCTGATTGTCCTGGGAGGTATTCCGCCGTCACTGAGATCTGACGATCCAGGCAATATTGCCAGAAGTTGGCGCCGAGGTCGTTTGAGTGCCCCCCAGATGGTTTATGTACCGGACCGCTGACTCGTTGTCCATCTTGAGGAGAACGCAAGATTGGATCGAATCTTTGGTCCAACATGGGATTGCAAAGGAACCCGCGAGGAGTTTCCAGCAGTTGATATGTAACTGTTTTTCTAGATGCGACCACACACCTCCCATGGTGAAATCGCCAAACCTGGCTCCACAGCCTAATCTGCTGACGTCTGACTCTGACAATATCTGGAACGGAGCCAAATATTGCCCGCCTGTTCCAAGCCTCTATGTTGGCGAGCCACCAATTGATTTCCTCTCTTGCCTCCATAGAGAGGGTCACCTGCTGCGAGTATGAGAGACCCCTGCGCAGGTGGGAGTCCTTCAGGCATTGGAGGGCACGGTAGTGTAGAGGCCCTGGAAAGATGGCATGGATGGAGGAGGACAGAAGACCCACCAGGCGAGCCACCTTCATGAGAGAGATTTGTGGTTTTGCGAGCGCCCTCCGCAACTTGTGTCGAATTTTTGTCACCTTCCTGGAAGGGAGGCTGAGAGAACTCTCTACGGAGTCGATCAAGAAACCTAGAAAAATCACCTCCTGAGAGGGAACCAGAATGGATTTGGACTCGTTTATCACGGAGCCCAAGTCCTGAAGGGGTTCGACCGCTGCCCGAAGTTGCAGCGTGAGTGAGTTGGGACACTGAGCCATAATCAGGAAATCATCGAGGTAGACGATGAGCCTCACCCCCTGCGCCCGCAGGTGTTCCACCACCGGCCTGAGGACCTTCGTGAAGCACCAAGCTGCTGAGGATAGGCCGAAGGGAAGGGTGGTAAACTCGTAGTTCTCACCCCCCCAAAATAAATTGTAGAAACCTCCTTGAGGTCCAAACACACCATCCAGTCTTGCGGTCCCAGGATGTCCCGAAGCAGGTGGATCCCTTCCATTTTGAAGTGGCGATAGACCAGCCACTCGTTGAATTCGCGCAGGTTGATGACCGGCCGCTGACCTCCGTCCGCTTTGTCCACCAGGAAGAGGTTGCTGATAAATCCCTGGGATGGGGATTCGCTGGAGAGATTGCTCCCTTTGTTAGGAGATACTTCACCTCCTGGTCCACTAGGGCCGACTCCGCTGCCGAAAAACGAATGGGTCGCGGGGTTTCGGCCTGAGTGGGAGTCCCATAAAACTCTATCTGGAACCCTTGAATTGTCTGGAGAACCCAGGCGTCCCCTGTGATGGAAGTCCAAGCCTGGAATAAATTTGCCAGACGGCCCCCTACCTTTACAAGGGAAGAAGGGAGAACACTTACTGGAAATGTTGGAGGCACCAGCGCCTCTGGCTTCTCTGCCTTGCCTCCCTTTGGTGGGGTAGAAGTTCGCAAATTGGGCCTGGTCTTGGTACTGGCCTTGGTGGGAGCTTTGCCCTCTGGGGTTGTAGTGGTTATTAGACCGGCCGGCCAAGCTGCCCCTTTCTCGACCGGCCCATGGAAAACCTGGGAATGGAAGACTTTTTTAATAGAGGATTGCGCCTTGCTCAGGGAGGTGAAGGTATTCACAAACCTCCCCAATTCTTTAATGAAGGACTCCCCGAAGAGGCCGCCCTTTCCAAATCAGCCAGGCCCCCGAGTTTGGGGGTCCACTTTGATGAGCAAGGACCTACGTCTCTTGGTAGACAAGGCGCAGTTGGCGTTGCACAAGAAGACAAAGGTGTGTTGCGCCCATGCTGAAAGGGTATCTGGGGAAATCGGGGAACCTGATGTCTTTGCCTCCTCCGCCATGTCCAGGATTTTTGTTACTGGGCCCAGAGTGTCCAGCAGCTTGTCCTGGCAAGCTTTCCAGGACCCATCTATCCCCTTTTTTAGGGTCCTTGATGAATTTCTGCAGGAAGGTGGCCATCCATAGGTCTATGTCGAGCGTTAGCGCCACCTTGCTCTCCAGTGAGGGGTCGGGACACTCCGCCCTAAGACAATTCCGGGCATCCTTCTCCAGAGGATTTTGAATGCGGGCCGCCACATATTGTGCGACCTTCTCTGACGGGGCCCATTGAGAAGACCTCTGGTGAAGGATCTCATCCGGGTCCAACATGTCCGAGCATAGGCCCTGGTCCTCAGCAGTAGGAGGGGACTGGGGGGCTGGGAAGACGGGAGCCAGGGTCAAGAGGGGCCTGCATCGTCATCCGTGTCCCTATGGTCCCCATCAGTGGGGTCAGGGGGGACACCAGTGGGGCAGTGCTGGCCAGGAATGCCTGTTTTAGCCTAGTGAAAGCGTTGAGGTCTACTTCCGCCTCGCGGGGACGCTTCGCTGGCGGAGGCTGAGAATCTGTGGGTTGGGGAAGAGCATTTGGCAGCAGTGATGCTGCGGGGACTGAAGCGGCCCCTGCCAACTTTTCACAGGCTTATGCTATTTTGCGCGAGAGGCGCTCTTCCAATTGGGCCATAGCCTCATAAACTGCCCTATAGATTGATGTGTCTACCGCTTCGTAGAAGTCATCATCCCACGGGAGACCGCTTAGGGGGTCCTCCTCCCCTTGGGCATCATTGAAGGGTTCCATTGTGGGAGGTATGCCCTGCCGCCCTTCAAACCTGATGTGGTATATGGGCGCCTTATAATATTCTGGGCAAAGAACTGAGGGAGAGAGTGCCGAATTGTAAGGGCTGGGTGTCAGCCTAACTACAGTGTGGGGCAAGCCTCACCCTTAAGAGGGCCAAAGCCTGGGGACCCCGCAGCCCTGGTGCACAAAATATAGGGCAACTTCATCTGGGAGGCGGTCCCCACAGGATAAAGCCTGCTGAACACTACAGACTCCCTCCCGGGGAGCATCTGGCAAGTGTAAAATACCGACCCTGTTAGCAGGGCGTAACAATGTTTTTCTGCCTCTGCAGCAGTACAGACCCTTAATAGGGCATAACTCTCCAGACGGGATCAATGCTCTCACACTGCGGCGCGCAACTCCGATTCCCTGAAGTATGCACGGAATGCAGAGAGCGCGCCGCGTACGACCGGCGACAATTAGGTGCTTGCTGGTGGCGGGAGGACCACACCGCTGAGCCTTCACCACTTGTCAGCGGCTGCGAATGAGCGATGGACGCTCCCGCAGCAGGAGTCCGCACCGCCCAATCAGCGGCAATTAGTGAAGGGTAAACATCAAAGACAAAACCCTGCGTGACTGCGGGTCACAGAATAACTAGCTGGCAGTACTAACACAGATTAGCAAACCACAAGCACATTATGCATCGCAGTATATCTATTGCATCAGTAATGAAAGAATAAACACCACAGAACCGCGTGTGTCAAAGCGTAACCACAGGCATCTAAAACATGCTCTTATGCGCAATATGTGAGGAAAGAAAAAGGAACACTTATCTCTGGCTGCGAGCAGCGAAAAAAGAGGGGGGAGTGGCCAGTGATGAGGGACTATGAACTGGCTTGCAGACACCTGATTGGGTGGAAACGGACAGACATTCATCCTTTTGGACTCTATTGTTGTTGTTTTGTTACATTCCCAAGGACTCATGGGAATGGTAGTTGTTTGAGTTTGACTTTAAAATGGCTGGCCTTCAATAAAGTGCGGGCAATGATAGCATAATCGTCGCCTCTGGTCCTGACATAGAATTAAGAAATATAGACTTTACTGTGGCTTTGTGGAAATTGGGCAAATATGTTTATTACTGGGACATTGTACATGGATGGACCACTGTGTTGCTGATTTTTAGGTCTCGCCTACGCAGCGCGCATGCGCTGCATAGGCAAAAAGACCTTTTGCCATCGATTCGGCTTTTCAGCCTAAAACGTGCACGCGTTCCATTGCCTTCAACGGCAACGCGTGCACGTTTGGCGATTCACTTGCGGGAGCGAGCGGCGCCATATGGTAGCAATTATCGCTCCTGGCGCCGCTCGCTCCCGCAAGTGAATCGTGCAGGCTCCCTCCTCTCCCCTGCTGCCGTGCGAGGCGCGCGCGCTTGTTTTTATTACAAGCAACTAGTCCTAAACGGGATGTAGTAAGAACTGAACCTTTAAGATGAATCCTAAAGAGACTAGGTACTTTTCATTAGCTCTTTGCCAAAAACTGCACTGCATATTTTTGTACTCGATCGAGTAGTCCGTGCGATCTGTGCATGCGCTCTGTGGGCTGTGCAGAACCAGTTCTGAGCAAGTGGTATCGTTAATACTTGACCAGTCCACCTCCTTCACTCTTTCATTGGCCTGTGAGGTGTTCCATGTCGGTTGTCCAGGTTGGCAAAGGCCACCAATCCAGTCAGTCCATGCTGTGACGTTAACGCTTGGGCAGTTTGCACAGTCTTTGCTCTTGTATTTTTGATTGAGGTGATTTCCCCTTTCTGCTACTTGCCCAGTAACTTTGCGAGTTTACCCAGAATGTTCTTTCCTAATGGAGAGCGTTGGTCTCAACTCACTATCGAGGGCCGCCGGCCTAGAGGTAAACGACTCCCTCGGTGTAATGAGCTGCTTGATTCAAGCCCTGCTAGACCACCTGTGACTTAAAGGGCAGTGCGACGCGCCTTCGTCTTTGATGATGTCGGTGATTAATGACGAAAAACGACGTCTTCCTCCTCCTCGAGGCAGCGACAGCCTATCCTCGCCAAGAGGCCCCTCCCACTTGCTGCTGCCTCCCTGAGTCATTCTTAAAATTAGTCTCGCAGTGAACTGTTTTCAAAGTTTCATCATCTTTATGCCACTGATGCAATCGAAGCACTGGCTTTCACACTGAGTAATAACTCATACAAAGAGCTACCACTCCCTGCTGTCTAGCAGGCTTCCTGACGTCACTCATGCAAGACTCTTTCTAGCTATCTTTCACTTCCGTTCTGTTCCCAGCAGCCCTCATTGTGTTGCCCTGCCCCATGAACGCATCCATTTCGTGATGTTTAAATGTTATGATGACCAAAAGCCACCGGCGAAGCTTGGTCGCTCAACAATTAATTGAACTGTCTGTCTCGCTGGATTAAGCTACAATCTGGGACATTACATTTTCTCCAAAATAAAGTGCCTTGCAGCAATTTAGTAAGTGCAGGAAAGGAAATTTATGGTAGCAATTTTCTCTGTCTTCAGTCTTGTTACGAAATCTTTAAATTAATGGCTGTTACTTCAGTGTTATTTATTGGTACTATATTAAATCTGGGTGCTTTAAATTAGTGTGGTGTTTGTTGAACTGAAAAGTTCGATTACAGCTGTTTTGAAAGTTGTTGACGATTGTAGTGTTCTATGAGTATGTCCTCGGTCTCGCTACACACTGCGTTGTATACAACGCTCCAATGAGAACACTTGTTCATGATTATATTCTTTTCTTGTTATTCAGTTCCCTTGTTTTCATTGGTGGCTTTCCTTCCTATTCCGTGTGTACTTTAGCTGGAGCACATTACCCTTGCTTTTGATTGGCAGCATATAGCCTTCCACTGTATTCAATTGCTTTCATTCTTCTGTTATAGCCACTATGTCAATCCAACCAATGGTAAGGGATGGCTGGGCTCCAAATCCCTTTATGTTCTTGGGAAGCTGCAATATGCTTTGCAACAGATGCCCTGGCTCTGTCTAGTAGGCTAAATTGAGTTGAAAAACAAGCATTGGCATAGCCAATAGGTCTCGCCTTTGGAACCTTATAAGTATTTAGTTATGCAGCACAATATCCTTGGTGCAACAACATCAACTGTTGCATGGCTAAACACTTATAAGGTCCCAAAAGCGAGACCTATTGGCTATGCCAATGCTTGTTTGCTCTTGTATGTAGATACCAGGAATAGTATATACTATGATGTCCTGGTGGTGGTCATCCTAAACACTCATACCTTGGAGGAAATTGCATGCTGGCCTTTATATCTAGTGTAGTACGCTGATGCCATGGGGCAAAAAGTTGGTAATATTATTTGCTTGAAAAGAATTTGCTGATTATTCTATTACGTGTTGTATGGGATACTATATGCCACTGAAGTGTACAAAAGCATTAGGTTTTATCCATTTTTTACCACGCTGCTGCCATGTGTCTAAAATGCATCATTTGTCTCATTCCTTACTGACTACTTAAGGGAAAAACAAAGTTGAATGAAAAATGGTCTTAGTTTTTTATTCAGTTTTGACCAGCAACACTGGCCATGTGTGCTTTGAATGTCGTCATTTGCAAAGCTTTTTTAACATTGCCCTTTCTGAGAACTCCCAAGTCACCCTTTCAAATTTTTTGTAAATCCATTCAGATTCATCAATCTTACCAGTCCAATCGGCCTTAAAAGTCACCATCTGGTGCAAAGTTTCTTAAAAAAAGGCCTTTTGTATTTTAAAGTCTGCAATTTAATTTCCATGGGGAAATTCCCCATGGAAGGAAACACATACACTCATGTAAAGATGTCTATAAATCAATTCATGTTACTTTGAGCTATTAGCCCAATCTGCTTAAAACTGCACCATTTGGCAATTCCTTCTCCAAAAGTTTCTTTAGGAAAAAACTTCTTTCCCAAAACACTATGGAAAGGTCTTTAAAACTCACTAAATTGTAAGCATTATTTCTGGCCCACTGTGCTTGATTTGCTAAATCCCTAGGAGGGGAGCCTGATCTTTCAAGTTTTGAGCAATGTTACTTCTTGCTTTACTTGCTGTACTACTAGTGACAATTCCCTACATGGTCCTGTAATGAGGGGTTTAAATTCCTATCAAATTTCTGGCAATGTTATGTTGCTGACACTGGTCTGGCCTCCGGTGGCACAGTGGGTGCAGTTAGTGCCAGGGAATTTTAAGGAGTAGCTGGAGATTTTGGACTGACCGGCACAGGGGCCAAATTTCCCAGCTTGCACCAGTGCCCATGATAAGCTTACTACAGCTTTGGGCTGGTCTGATAGAGGATTATACCAGCAGTCGCTCATACCAAAGTCAGTCGGGGACCCCTTTAACATGAATTAACCATGGAATCCTATGGGCCTTGGAAAAACTAATGATGTCACTAAGCGCAGCCCTGTATAACCGCAGCAATTCAGAGGTCCAGTTGCAAAGCAAATACAGAATGGGCCTCAGTTGTGCAGTCTGTACCATGGGCTTCTGGGCAAGATCTAATCTTAACAGTAATAATTTGGTACCCTGGCCTGAATTCGGTAGGGACCTGAAAAAGTTGTTCTCATGAACACCTAGCTTTGACAAATCGGTCACCCCACAGTTCCGCGCCATAGGGAGCTGAATTTATTGATTGAGCTTACATCACTCATTACCACCTATGTTTTAGGGCATTCTGCTTCATTAACTACATGGACTATAACCCCATAGGGCTTATCAATGTTTGTGTGTGCATAATGGCAGAATTATATGATGTGACTAATAGAATAGATTTATATATAGAGGTACCTATGCAAAGTGCACACAACCATATTTATATACTACTTATTATATTTATAATAAGTAGGTTTGGTAAGGCCCCCATCTGTCCCTCTGGTGGCTGCACACTGGTAGGAGTTCCCAGTAGTTGTCAGATTGCATACTGCAAAATGCCATATCACCTACACCATTCCCTGATTGTGGACAGTGGGCCGTGCGCCTATCGCATTGCCACCCTGTGCTTTGAAAGCAAACAGCCTATCGCCACTATCCGGCGAACCTCGATACCTGCATCTTTAATATACTCTAGGAGTGCCTGGAAGGGCTCCCTCTCCAGTGATTCTGATGCAATGGAATCTAGTTCTTGAAACACTGCCTGCCAAAAATGTTGAATCCCCTGGCACTGCCACGCTAAATGCAGGAATCCAGCCTCCCGTTCCGCATAGTGCATACAGCTAGCATTATCCCGTAACCCCCAACGTGCAAGTCAGACAGGTGTATAGTACACTCTATTGATATATTTAAAATGGATAAGTCTGTCTACTATTTAGTGAAACCGTCTTTATGATGGTACAACAGTAGGGCCATTGTTGTTCCTTGATAGTGATCTCCAGCTCACTTTGCCATTCCAGCCTCGCCTTCAGAAGCCTGGACGCCTCTTGTGTGAATGCATAGAGTTGTGCAACTATATGAAGTGGGGTGGTCGTCTGCAATACATAAGACAACTCCTACAACTCTGGAGGCACCAAGACATCATCGGTCAGTAGCGCCTTCAGTGCATGCCAAGACCTGAAATAATGGAAGCGTAGTAACACAGTGTGCCTGTCATGCCGGTCACAACCTGATCCCACCCGCTCTGGCGCCCTCATCGAAGAAATCGCCCATGGTAGTAATACCGAATTCCTGTAGCGCTTCCACAGCTCCTCTTTCTTGCCCTAATGGGAACCATAGGCATCAGGACAGTGGTATATAGGGTGAGTATAGCTGTGATCCTTCCTTTCGCTCCAAGAGATTCTGCCAGGAGCCGATGGTGGCGTTGAGAGAGTCAAAGGCACGGTGTCTCTGCACCGGTCTCCCGAAGAGCACCTGGGGGAGTGTCAGAGGGGCCGCTGCGTCCCTTTCTAACCATAGATGCAGGAGATTGTGTGGGCCATGTATCCAGTAATGCGCAAACATGCATTGGGCTGCCCTATAATATACATCTCATAGTGACTTCTAGTTGTAGATTCCTTACCTCAGAATGTCCCCCAGGCGTCAGTCTGGATCCGGAGATTTTTCATTAGCACTACCCCTATTCGTCTGTAGGTGGCTTTGGCCGGCTCAGCATCCGTCGTCTGCGTCGTGCGCGCTAGAATGACATAGCGTTACCTACATAGACGCTGCCCTGGCGCGCTGACATCCGTTCTTTTATTTCCGCGCCAGCCTAAGCGCAGATCAGGAGAGAGCTACCCCTTAGCTGTTTTTTGGCTCACCTTTTTGCGATTTTTGTCGAGTCTTGGACTCCTTGTGCGTCAAGATGTCCCAACGTAGGATGGATTCAAGCCCTGCGGATCCTGTCAGGTGATGTAGGAAAGTGGGTTTCTGTTGCAGAAACCCACACACACTTTTTGCCAGATTTCTGATGCGCTTTGACTTGATGTGCTCTGGGTCCCTGCCAATCCGGTTCCGAGGGCCTGGGTTCTTTCCCAAAACTGTACCTTTGTACCCACAATTGGCACATCTCTGGCCACAAATAAACCCCTTGTAAAAGGTACCATGGGCATCAAGGACACTGTGACCAGAGAAGGCCTCTAAGGGCTGCAGCTCCTATTGTGCCACCCTTAGAGGCCCTGTACCTTAACACCCACACATTGCCATTGCAGGCTGTGTGTTTTGGTGCAGAGAAAAGTGAAGAGTTGACATAGCACACATCCCTGTGTGCCATGCCTACAACCCACTGCCTGAGGCCTAGGTAAGTCACCCCTCTAGCAGGGTGCACTAGCCCTCAGGTGAGGGTACAGTGGCATGAGCCCTGTACCCGTACAGTGTCTGTCTATTCTTAGACATAATAAGAGTAGTAAAGCCATAAAGAGAATATGGTCTGGGAGTTGGTCATTACGAACTCCACAGCTCCATAATGGCTATACTAAAACCTGGGAAGTTTGGTAGTAAACTTCTCAGCACATTAAACCCACACTGATGCCAGTGTGGGATTTAATGTTAAATGCACTCCGAGGGCATCTTAGAGATGCCCCCTGAAAAACAACCAGCCCTGATGTTGTTCCTGAATGGCTGCCCACCATTTGCCACCACCAGACAGGTTTATGGACCCCTGGGTAGAGAGCCTCCGCTCTCTGGGTCCAGAGACAAAGCTCATCCTGGGCAGAGATGTCATGCCTCCTCCCCCAGAATGGGCAGGGTCCACGAAGGGGAAGCTTGAAAGGCTTGCTGCCTTTGGAAGCTGTCCCTGCTTTTTGCTTCCCCCCCCCAGCAACTGGCTCCCACCAGTTCTGCCCCCCACTTTTGGCAGGAGAATCGGTGGGAAAACCAAGCTAGGGTGCCAACCCCACCCCTCTGATAGGGGAGGCGAGGTGAAGCACACATCTCAGTCCCCTCCATTTTGAAGATGGGGAGGGGGGGACTCATCCAATTAGAAAGAGACTCATGCCCCCTCCCACTAGAGGGTGGCATAATAGGGGGTGTACCCACCCCAAGCAAGGGACCCATTGGTCCCAACCTGCACACCCCTTTAAACGCCCCTAAATCTAGGAAATCCAATCGTCACAGGTTCTTTGTGATTCACTGGCCAATCATTTTGGAAAAAAAAGTGAACAATATCTATCAGAACTTCCCCACCCACCCTGAGGAGACTCATTTTTTTCTTACCCTCCTCCAGTGGTGTGCCAAACTTGGGAAAGTTCAAGGAGTTTTCTTTAGAGGAAATTCTGCTGTCTGTTGCTTCAGCCAAATCAGGTTCTCCTTTAGATATGTCCTTCCAAAATTACTGTTGCTCTCTCCAATCAGTTGACCCCTGCTAGTCATTCTTTATTCAATCTATCTGTTAATACTGGAATAATTCCATCTACTTGGAAGGCGGCCCAGGTTAAGCCGATCCCAAAAAAAAAGCCAATCTAGCACCTTCTAACCTTTCTAACTATTGCCCAATCTCATTGCTTCCTCTATTGGGTAAGCTTCTGGAAGGATTAATAAACAAACAACTCTGAGTACCTTGAGGTTAATAACATCTTGGACCCATCTCAATCAGGTTTTAGACTTTTATATAGCACTTAGACCGCCTTGGTAGCAGTCACTGACCACGTTAAAGGTTCTTTAGATGCTAATATATCATCTATGCTAGTGCTGCTTGACTTGTCTGCAGCGTTCACTACTGTGTCTCATCCCAGGTTACTCCGTAGGTTACAGGAGATTGGCATTCATGGGACAGCACTAAATTGACTTGGCGATTTCCTGTCCAACAGAACCCAAACTATTATTTTGGGTTCCTTTAAGTCTTGCATTATGATGCTGGACAAGGGGGTGCCCCAGGGCTCTTGTCTTAGCCACTTGCTTTTCAACATATATGTTGCACCCCTCGCCAAGATTGTAATAGCCTTTGGCTTTGAAATAATATCGCATGTGAACGACACACAGCTTATAATCTCCTTCAATAAAGATTTGACCAAAGCAAAAGAAAGCTTTTTAGCTGGGATGACAGCAATTGCTACCTGGATGACCGAGAACTGTCTCCAGCTGAATGCTGGAAAAACAGAGATTATGCTGCTTGGCAAGGTCCAACAACTGTAGGCTGCTGATTGGTGGCCCACAGAACTTGGCACCTCTCCTACACCCAAGTGGATAGTTAAGAACTTGGGAGTCCGTCTTGACTAACCTCTTACCATGAAAAAGCAGATGGTGTCTACCTCAGGCTCCTGTTTTCAAATCATGCGCTTACTGAGAAGAGCCTTTCCTTTCCTCCCACTCACAGCAAGGAAAAGGGTGGTTCAGGCTTTTGTGATTAGCCGTCTGGATTGCGGAACCTACTGTTGGCTTCGGCAAATGAGACGTTATCAAAATTGCAAGTGGTGGAGAACACTGCAGGTCGCCTCATTTGCAATTTGCCATCAGGGGCTGCATCCGCTCCCCCTTATGCGTACCTTACACTGGCTTCTGGTTCGTAAGAGAATCATTTTTAAAATGTGTTGCCTTACACATAGAGCCCTGACTCTATGGCCCTTGTTACCTAGCTTCTAAGCTTAGGGGCTATTGCCCTCCTAGACCCTTTAGATCCAGGGATAAAGCACTGTAAATTGTTACTCACATCAAAAAGGCTTGTTCAGATGGCAGGTCTTTTTCTTACTTGGCTCCTCATTACAGGAACAAATTGCCACATCATATTCAAATTTGTTCGGATCACTTTCTCTTCAAGAAAGTGCTTAAGACAACTTTGTTCTGATTTAGCTGCTGTTGTTGCCTTTGTCTCTTAGTTGTGCAGAGACACCCCTCCCGGTGTGATTCGTGCCCGTTGTAAATTAAAATACCATAACATGTCTAAAATATACAGCTCTGTCCATTACTCCACATTATGTACCCTTTATTGTTTTTCCCTATTCTAAATTGAAATGTGACACCTGTTCATGCTGGTGCTTTATTTTTGGGCCTCCACAGCATGACTCTACGAAGATCCACCTCTTTTTCCAGCCTCAGAGGCAGGCTGCCTGGTGATGGAGTGCTTTTCTCCCCTGGCTTCTCGTTCCTTGCTTGGAGGATAACGTTCAAAGATGCACCATCCAGATGACTGAGTGCATCCCCCCAAAATCCTTACCCTCACTCCCTCTTCTGATGCCTGGTGTGCTTTACAAGTGCCAGTAAAATATCAACAAATGCTTAAAAGCATGTGCTCATCAGAAAAAAATGATATTCCCAGAACAAATGCTGGCTGTACAGCAGGCCTAGTTTTGTGTCACAGGTCGAATAGTCTGTGATACATTGTTACCCAGTGGAAAATTGTGTGGAAGAAGAAAGTATATGTGCTTTAAATACTTTGCCAAGAAATTGATTACTCTGCAATGTCTCTTCTCCAGTCAATACCCCATTCTAATATGTTTGTTCAAAACTAAGTTACTGTCTGATTTGCTGCAGTCAAAGAATTTTCCAAGTACGAGGGAGAGGATGTGGCGTAACGGCCAGAGCTGATGACTTTGGAGCTGAGGTACCTGGTTTGAAGCTCGGTGTTGCCAACATCCTGTGATTCTGTGCAAATCAGTTCATGCCCTGTGCCTAAGAAAAATTGGCATGTCCATGTATAATGTAACTGGTGCTCATGTAAAGCATTTCATTGCCTTCGGGTTGAGTTCATGTTTTATAACACTGCAAGGAAAAAAAACCTTTTTCTTAGAGACCTATCTTCTTTGTACTTTTTGGAAATGGTGTACAGTATAGCCAAGCTATACTTTAATGAACATTGGTTGTATTGGCACTTGTTTGAGAGAATGTTTTTAATAATGATTAAACCAGCCCCCGCCAATATGCGTGTTGTTTCAGTGTCACAGTGTTAAGAGCGGCTATAAATACACTTTGCATGCACGCACAGTATAAATTGGTTCTTTAGGCAGCGCATTTCAGTGTGGTACGAGGTATGGTGCTATTGTAGGATCGGTGTTAATCGAAGGAGGCCTCCTGCCTTCTATGTGAGGAGTTCAGCCACTCCTGGCATTCTATGCTGGAATTTTTATCACAAAAAAGCAAAACTGCAAGCCCCTATGTGAAAAACCTGGGACTGACATGTGGAGTGTCCTACGACATAATCTGCCTTGGCAGCAGTGGAAGAAGTAGGCAATCTGTGTAGCTCTGTGCATCTTCTTTTTTTATTTCAAACTTGTATTTCCATGCTAAGTTCAGCACGAAACCCACCTCTCAACACCAGGAATAAATGTATCCCTGCTTTATGCTTGATCATTGTGAAGTATTTGAGGGTGCAAACGGTGGAGAGCCCTTGTTTCTTTCTTCTCCAGCTACAACCACATTTTGAAGGGTGAACAAACCAGAGCGGAGACATGCCTCTGGAAAGACTCACAGAGAACTCCAGGTCCCCAGTGATGCAATGAGCCAGTTCTGTGCATTTCTTTTACATATTGTTTTTAGAGTGTGTTTATGTTTAACAGAAGCGAACCGCGACTACAAGTCCCAGAATGCATTACGGATTGGAGCACTGAGAAAGACTTAAGGTTCCCTTAGTAGCATTAGCCTCTGGTTCCATGCTCTTCAGCCCCTCTGCAGCTGTGGTGTCTAAATGTTTGCTCATGTTTGTCAGGTGCAAAGGGCTATGGTCCTACAAAATTGGACCATATCCTGATTGATTGTACTCTGCATAAAGATCTGCTACACACTGGCAAAGAAACAACCTCCAGAGGGCTTGCAAGCTCATTCCACCAGAGCTAAGGCTGCTATTATTGCGGTAACAAGCAGAGTACCTGTCTTGGAAATGGCTATGTGATTGTTTGTACATATGTTCACAAAGTCCTATTACCTCGAAAGCCAGGTCAGTCTAGAGGGGCATTTTGCCTGTTCAGTCCTGCAGGATGTATTGTAAGCCAGTTCACAGACCCGCCAGCTAGGGAGGTACTGCTATGGTATCTATTCACAATGTGAGGAATCTGGTGTTATCCATCAGAAGAACAAGTTACATACCTTTGATAACAATCTTTCTGGTGGATATTTTATCTAACCGCAGAATCCTCACCGACATTCCCGCCTCCCCATTTTCTAAGCTGAGCGGTTTTTCAAGTCAAAAAGGCCCTAACCTAAAGATCCGTGCACAGACTATGCCTATCTCCTGGTAGGCCCTGCATGTGAAGGCTAAGAAAGCAACTGATGTCAGCTCGCGTGGGTGGCACTTAAATGCAGCTCCGATCGTCACTTCTGGAGCGGAACAGTGTTGGTGCTTGCCGCACGCCGCCAACTACGACTGTGAAGTAGTACTGCTTTAAATTTTCTGGATCCAGTCTGACACCTGGAGAATATTCACAAGTTAAGGAATCTGAGGTTAGGTGGAGTGCCCACCAGAATTTTCATTTCTGAAGGTAACTTGCTTATTTTGCATGTAATCTGCTGTGCTGTCTGTAGAGACATATCCCACTTTTTCATTATTACAGCAACTTGCAAAGAATAAGATTGATGTCCACACATCCCCTGACTTATGGGCATTGATCTCATTGTGAGCTGGTGTAGATATTAGGTAACTTTTCAAGATGCTTTTTTTCTGAACATTCAAACATAGGGCCTGATTTAGATTTCAGCAGACTGGTTACTCCTTCACCACAGTGACGGATATCCTGTCCGTCGAAATCTAAATCCCATCGGAAATAATACCATTTTCGATTTCGGCGGTCGAGATATCCATCACCGTTGTGATGGAGTAACCCGCCGAAATCTAAATCGGGCCCATAGTCTTGGACAACTTTCAACACATCGCGTTTGATGCTCAGGGATGATGTCCAAATGCGACATTTGTGTGCACAACTTGAATTGTCATATGTCCTGTGCAGGCCCATTGTCGTTTTCCCTATGTTAGCATGAGCACGTTGCAGACTGCCCTCTGCTTTGCGCACTTTACTATACAAACCTATTTTGCTTTAAGCCACACTGTACTCTCACAAAGAACCTGCCATTGTTTTCGCGTTCTGTTCTTTCCTGGGATTTAGTCTGCACACCTTAGACAAGGTCAAACAACAACGCCCCTTGTTATTTTGTTCTGGTCAAGCCTCAGCACCTTGACAAAACACACAAATGCAGCTGTTTGGGTACACTTTGTACAGAATAGGTAACAACACACTTTTAGAGGGATCTTTCCAGGTGAGAGATCGTGACAGCACCTGAGATGTAGAACTTTCATCTGTGCATGCTAAGGTACGGGGTCATCAGCAAACACCCAGAGATCTTCTGATATAATCACTTTGCTTCTGTAGAAGGGGAGGGGATTAGGCTACTCTGTCTTGTATAATGACAGCTCCTTTTATGGTTTATGGACTACTTACTATTCTGACCGTATTTGTGTTAGGCATTTTCTTGCTGATTGTGGCACGTGTACTGCGTACTAGAGCACAATAGTTAAAATAAACATTTTACACTTTTTTTGTGTCTGTCAGATCTTATTGTGGACTAGTACGAGTGTGCGAGCGAAAGGGTGTGTCCTGCAACCACGATTCCTAAGAGGGTTTGGGAGTGTTGCGTTATGGGGTGTCTAATCACTTGTTCCTCTGTGAGTCAGTAGTAGGGCAAGTGAGACACTATAGCTATTCGGTCCCGGGCTCATGGGTACTCAGGTGGTAGGATGACTCAGTCCCTGCCTACAAAGGTTCTATGATCCCAAGCATAGTTCTGTGACTCCGCAGAATCCCTGCAAAAGAACACTCACAAATGCGCGCACACACACACACACGTCCGCTTCCAAGAGATGCATGTTGAAAAAAAGGCATCAGTGATTGTTACTCAGCCTTTAACACTCTAGAAAACTGTAAAACTTGATCCTGAATTTTCAAGTTTCTGGAGTTTTGAGGCCTCTGCATACTACATATAAGATTTTGTAAAACAGAGTTTCATCTTTTATTAGGAACTGAGAGAAGTTCTGCAGGAACATGACTGGTCTTTCCCTGAAGCTCTTGAGGCTCTGAAGTTGTTTGCAGAAGATGAAGAAGGTAATCCTTATTTCTCCATACTACATTAATCATATTTATATGGACTTGTATTTTTGCCCAGAAAGCAACATACAACTTGAGAACTAAAGTGATAAGAAAATTATAGATCCTTACTTTCTTGTTTCTCAGTTAAATTATAGGTTGAGATTTATTTTGTTTTTTTGCATATACTGATTCATATTCACTTGAAATAAAGGTTAAATAATTAAAAAGAAGCTTGAAAGATAGCACGTTTGAGGGTTGGGAGGGCAGTAATAGAATTCTTAGCATAATTTGATTTCTCAACTTGTTCAATAATTATGTACCTACAAAATGTTATTTTGCTGCTAAACCATTTGTAATTCTACAATGTTGGCGCGCTCTTAATAAAACAAAAAATATGTATGGTTGTCCAGCCTTTCCGGTACAGATAGTTCACCGTTTCTGAATCTTATTTATTACATTACTACCAAGTTTCTGAGGGTCATGCGTGACTAGGTGCTTCTGTCTATGCTTTTTGTAGTTTCATGGAACTTGATGTCCTGTTTTTACAAAGGGATAGACCAGGCAAGTCTCAGAATGGAAAGAAAACAAGCATTGAAAATGCAATAGGTCTCGCCTTTGATTAAGTTAAAGCCATTGGCTTTGCTAATGGTAATGTATAGCAATGCAAATGGCTTTAACTTAATAAAAGGCGAGACCTATTGCATTTTTAATGCTTGTTTCCTTGGGGGAGAGGGTATGCAGGACATACATGCTTTGGGTAGTACACGAGTGACTGTCATTCAAATGAGCCATCCAATGTGCTTCATATACACAAAAGGTATGCTAAAGAAGCCCAAACACATATTGCATCTGGAACAGGGATAACATGCCCCCCCTATTCCAGGAAAACTCGGCAGAATTCAAATAAGACATTCACAAATATCAAATGGTTAAAAGCATGTATAGTTGCTAAAACGTCTATGTACCAGTGCTAATTCTGCGGTACTGCGAGCTTGTCGTAAAAGTTCAATACAAACTGAGTTTCACGTTGCCTTTTGTGTCGTTGGGAAAGCAGTACTCTGCAGTCCCCGAGCCCCCCCTTGCTTTTTTGTGAGATGGCCTTGGAGGTGGCAGCCGACCCTTCCCAGGCTCCCCCAGTTAACAAGGCTTTTGACAACAAACACACGGGTGAAGAGGAGGTAGCAGTGACCACAACCCCAAAGAATATTCAAGCTTAGGCTCAACAGACTTGGGTACAGGTGTTTGCCACGTTGACTTGTCCACAAAGACTCTCCCCCCCACCCCACCCCCCATTCGGAAGGCCCAATGACTTCAAGTGCAAATGTTTTCGGGGAGCTAGAAAGAGTGCAACACTAAAGGCCAATTGCAGGCTACCGCCCTTTCAGATGAACACATATACTCTTTCCTATAATCATAAACACACATGAGCAAGGAAGGCAGGTTAAAATGAACTTATAGTTCAATATTGCATTTATTCTGATGATGTTTTCGTATTTCATCCATCCCAAATTCTTTGAAACAATGAATAGTTATATTCTTGTATCTAGTTGCTGACACATGTTTCCTTTATCAAGGCCTTCTCAGTTCTTCGAGTGATGCATTTATTTGTTAAGGTCCCTGATAAGTATGAAGCTCCATTTTAACGTGTCTTCCCGTGTCCGGACTAAACTCATTCGGGTCTTTAGTTAAAATAAAGACTTTGTGTCATCATATTTATATAAATCCGCCAATTGCCCTTAACTCAATAAAACGTGAGGTTCAACCCGTGCTGATTGGCGTTGGCTGCTCGACGCAAATGACTTGTTCTGTTATTTGAAATCCTTCCATATAACATCATGCACTGATGCACTATTAGTTTGCCCTAGAACGGATGATCCTATAATATATTCTTCCTTAGCTCGTTACTTCCGGTCTGCATGGCTTATTTTGAGGAAGCGTTGATGCGGAAGCCATCCTTTGCAACATATATATATATATATATATATTCACTGAAAAAACCATAGGTTTCAGGCACGTTATAGTTAGAAATTTGCATTTAAAAAACCTTAGAAATTCACTGAAAAAAACATAAGGTTTTAGGGACAGTTATAGTTAGTTGGACATTGCACTCGTACAAAACCCGTGAAATTCCCCCGTTATAGTTAGTTCAGGTAACTATAACTCGCGCCCCAGCAATGCACTGCTGATGACGTCACATATTACATCACTCATGACATGGTCAGTGACATCACTGATGACATCACTGATGACATCTCAAATGACATCACTGATGACATCACTGATGACATCATCCAGTGACTGTGTGTTTGTGTAAAGTTTAAATATGTTTAATATATATAGGGAAAGGCGTATTGAAGAATGAGTGGGTGTATAAGTGTCTGAATGGATGATTTAGTAGGTGCGTGACTGAGTCTATAAGTGAGTGATTAAACGTATCTTACTGGATGCATGGGTGAGTGACTAAACTGTGTGAATGTCTGTATCCGTCTGTCTGTTGTTGTGTAAGCAGCTGCATGGGTTTCTGACTAGCTAAATGAGTGTCTATATGGGTTATGGATTGGTTCTCTGAGTATCTGTATGGGTGCCTCAGTGTTTGTGTGGGTGGGGTGAGTGTGACTCTGTGTATAGATGTGTGAGTGGGTGATTCACTGGGTGCATGGTTTCAAGAGTGCGTCTGTGATGGACTGTATGGGTGGGCGAGTGTGTGTATGGGTGTGTTAGTGATTGAATGTATATCTCAGTGGTACATGTGTGAGTAACTACATATGTGAAAGGCAGTATATATGTGTGTTGGAGTATATAAATGGCTATAAGTGAGAGTGTGTGATTGTGAGAGTGGCTATATGGATGAGTGTGTGCTTGCATCAGTGATTGCATAGGAGCGTAAGAATGTGCTAGTATTTTTATGAGTAAGTGAGCTGGTGTGTATAACTGTATAGGTGAGTAAATTGGAGTGTGATTAATTATTTGCATGACTGACTAGGTGTGTGAGTACCTCTATGGATGAGTTGCGTTGTGTGAGTGTTTATATAGGTGTATGAGTGCATATGATAGTCCTGTACTGAGTGACTGTAAGTATGAGTGACTGTACGGGTGAGTGAGTAGATGTGTGTGTGTAGACCTAAGAATCAGTGAGTGGGTATGTACTTATTGGTATTGGAGTGTGTATGGTTTTGAGAATGGCAGTCTGTAATTTAGAGTGGGTGTTTCAAAACTTATATTAGGGTGTGAGAAGATGCATTAAATTCTCACATGGATGATGTCATCAGTGATGTCATCAGTGATGTCATTTGAGATGTCATCAGTGATGTCATCAGTGATGTCACTGACCATGTCATGAGTGATGTAATATGTGACGTCATCAGCAGTGCATTGCGGGGCGCGAGTTATAGTTACCTGAACTAACTATAACGGGGGAATTTCACGGGTTTTGTACGAGTGCAATGTCCAACTAACTATAACTGTCCCTAAAACCTTATGGTTTTTTCAGTGAATTTCTAAGGTTTTTTAAATGCAAATTTCTAACTATAACGTGCTTGAAACCTATGGTTTTTTCAGTGAATTTCAAAGGTTTTTTAAATGCTAATTTCTAACTATAACGTGTCTGAAACCTATGGTTTTTTCAGTGAATTTCAAAGGTTTTTTAAATGCTAATTCCTAACTATAACATGTCTGAAACCTACGGTTTTTTCAGTGAATTTCAAAGGTTTTGTAAATGACAATTTTTAAATGTATTAATTGTTATATTTATTTTTTTCATACTGATTTACTACATTTTTAGAAACATTTTTTTTTACATATTTTATTTTTTAAAGTACATTGTAATTACATTATACATTACAAAAAATACTTTCTCAGAATGAATTACTTTAGTTTAAATACTTTGCACATAGGCAATAGACTTTTAAGTACAGTAGTTACAGTTGTTGCAATGGGCAACACATTTTCAAACACAATGCAACATTCAGCTCAATGTGAATTTCTAGTTAAATGCAATTAGTTACTTTATGGATTACTTTTCTAACCACAGGACTGGATCCTAGATTCAGTCCTGGGACATCTCCTGTAAACAGTTGAGTAAAAGCGTTTTGGTTACAGTAGTGATTTTTAAGGAATATTATTGTATTTTAAAAGTTGACACTTAGAAACTTTTTCTCATAGAATCACCAATGTTATCCTATGGAAGGAAATTCACTTAGCAGGTAAAAACTGTTATCGTTACTTTTTCTTACTCAGTGTTGGATCCTGGATCCAGCACTGGTGCATCTCCTGTAAACAGATGAAAGAATGCGTTTAAGTCATACAGGCGATTTTTAAGGAATATTTGTAGTTTGTGAAAATCGACACTTTGAAACTTTTCAGCTGAAAACCAGACAATGGATTCCTATGGAAGAAAATATAAGTTACTGGTAAGTACGGTTAAAATTACTTTTCAGGGTCAGTGCTGGGCTAAAAGATGCAGCACTGAGGTCTCTCCTGATAACAGATGAGTAAATCGGAATTCGTATTTCGGCTGATTTTAGAGGAATATTTTAAAGTTCCAAAACTCCACACTTAGAAGAATTTCCAAGTGAAACCAGTCAATGTTAGCCTATGGAAGGAAATTCAAGTTACTGGTAAGTACGGTTAAAATTACTTTTCAGGACCAGTACTGGGCTGAAAGATACAGCACTGAGGTCTCTCCTGATAACAGGTGAGTAAATCGGAATTTGTATTTCGGCTGATTTTAGAGGAATATTTGTATGTTTCAAAAATCAACACTTAGAAACTTTTTCAGCAAAAAGCAGACAATGATATCCTATGGAAGGAAATTCAAGTTACTGGTAAGTACGGTTAAAATTACTTTTGAGGATCAGTACTGGGCTGAAAGATGCAGCACTGAGGTCTCTCCTGATAACAGGTGAGTAAATCGGAATTCGTATTTCGGCAGATTTTAGAGGAATATTTGCACAATGGTGAAGGTAGGGGGCGGGGCCTGAGGTGACATCTGTGCAAACGCGCCCCGTTGGGGGATTAAGTCCCCTTGAATCATGAGGGTCGCTAGGGGCCAACTAGCCCACCAGGAACCTCCAGTATGCGCCAGGGGGCTGCGTTGCAGAGACGTGTAGAGAGGCAACACCCCTTTTTACACCTCTCTGCAACGCAGCTCTGTGGCGCTTTCTGGATGTACCTGTTGGGCTAGTTGGCCCCCAGGGACCCTCCGGATTGAAGGGGATTTAATTCCCCATCTTAAAACGCGCCACGGGGCCTGTTTGCACACATGTCATGTATAAAGGGGCGTGGCCTCTGTACACCTCTCTGCAACGCAGCCCCCTGGCGCATACTGGAGGTTCCTGGTGGGCTAGTTGGCCCCCAGGGACCCCCAGTATTCAAGGGTAATTACTTCCCCATCTGCAAACGCGCCAGGGGGCGCGTTTGCAGAGTGGTGAAGGAAGGGGGCGGGGCCTGCGGGCCGATCATTTTTTTTTTTTTTCCCTGAAGGGGGGCTGTGTGGCCCCCCTTCCTTTTTCTTATTTTTGGGCCCTGGGGACCCCATCCCCCAGGGCCTTACCCCCTTTTTTTTTTTTTTTTTAAATTATTTCTGGGGAGGGGGGCCTGGCCTCTGGTTGGGGACTGTGGGGGGGGTCCCCAAACCCCCCACAGTCCCGCCGGCTCCCCGTGTCCTACGGGAGCCGGCATTGCTTTTACACATGGAGAGCAGCTAACATGCTGCTCCCCGTGTGGAAAAGCAATTGTCTTTGGATATTGGAAGCGAGAGCAGATTTCCCTGCTCTCTCTTCCAATATCCAAAGCAGTTTGCAATGACAGGACGGGAGCCGCGAGGCTCCCGTCCTGTCATTGCAAACAGCAGTGTCCCGGGGGTAGGCACCCCGGGACACTGCAGGAGCCGGCCCTGGGGGGTGGCGGTCCCCAGGGCCACCACAGGCTCCAGGAGGGGGGCCGTGCGGCCCCCCTCCCCACATCAGCAAAGCCCCGGGGAGGTGGTGGTCCCCGGGGCTTCGGGGGTCCAAAACGGACCCCCATTTTAATTTGTTAGTGCCCCGGGGAGGTGGCGGTCCCCGGGGCGTGTGGGGGGGCTCGAGCCCCCCCCACACAGGAAAAACTAAAAAAAAAAAAGAAGCCCCGGGGAGGTGGTGGTCCCCGGGGCTGCGGGAGGGCTCAGAGCCCTCCCGCACCATTTTAAAAAGAAAGCCCCGGGGGGTGGCGGTCCCCGGGGCTTGGGGGGCCCTTTGAGGCCCCCCATACATAAATTTAACCCCCCCACCATGCCCCCGGGACTTGGGCCACCCGGGGGCAAAATACAATCGAAGCGCGGGAGACCGCCCTTCGATTTTTTTTTTTCCCGGCAGGATTCGCGCTCCCTGAGCGCATCCTGCCGATTAAAAAAAAAAAAAAAAAAAAAAAAAAAAAAAAAAAAAAAAAAAAATGCTTTTTTCTGCCCAGGGGGTCCTTGTGGGACCCCCTGAGCAGACCTAGGGGGTCAGGGTGTTTCTACCCTGCCCCCTTTGTGCGTTTTGCGCACTTTTTTTACTGCTTTCTTGTTCCTCGGTTCTACCGAGGAACAAGATGGCTGCCAACACTTCCTGGTTTGGAGTGTTGACAGCCAATTAGCAGACAGCTCGTGATCGGGAGGGTGCGCGAATCCGACGCGGCCATAGATATATATGTACTTTTACTTTTGATTTTCTCCGCAACTACTGAACGGATTTACACCATTTAACAAAAGGGTTCTTTCTGAACCAAGAACTACCTCTTTGCCAAATTTGGTGTAATTCCGTTCAGCAGTTCGGGCTGTAGCCTTGTCTAAAGTTTCCTATGGGAAAATGAATGGGGAAAACACGTTTTGGGACCCCCCTTTTTTCTCGGCCCCCGCTTGACGAATCACCCTGAGACTTTCAGGGTAGGAGCGGACCAGAGCGAGCCATAAAGTTTGAAAATTTCGCGAAGATTCGTCAACCGACGCAAGAGTTATTTCAAATAGAATGTCGCGGATTTCCTATGGAAAATAGGTCCTAACTATAACTATCTACTGGCGACCGCCAGTAGATAATATATATATATATATCTTGTGAGATTATTATTGCATTATCTATCCATTGAACACGCTGATGCTAAAGGCACTCTATTTTAATATTTCTACGTTGTGCAAGATTTTTAGTAGTCTATAATTAATGTTTTTGCACTTATGTTTTACTGTTATGGTTTATCCTGAAAACAATGATGTATTTACAGCCTTGACCCCATCCACGCTCGCTGAACTCAGCAACAACTATAGATAGGGGAGTAAAGGGCTAGGCCATGCCCCAGGGTGAACGGGAGAGCAGCTTAGTGGCGTCAGAAACCTACACCCTGCCACCTAATATCAACTTGGCCAACCGGCGTAGCTCTGCTTGCTCTTCCGGTTCACTCAACCAACCCTTTGCTGCTAGTCCATTGTGCATCCGGTTTGGCGTTGGCCGAGAGGAAATAGCTGAGCAGTCTTGTCATCAGGTGCCCACCACAACTAACAGCTTTAATGCAAGAACAGGGTTCCCTAAATACAGACCACTCTAGCCTAGGGGTGCCCCTGCTACACGACAGGACGAAACCCACCTAAGTTTCTAACAGACTAACGAGAACTTGACCGAGGTACGGGGCGCCGATGACCATATATTTCACCCGCCCATCATATATGATATGCTATGGCATTCTAGGCCTTGAAAAAGCCCCAAGCTCACTGGCTGTCCAGGGGCATTGCCCGTGTTGGATGAGCAAAGTCCCCTCTACAGGCTGAGCAATCCTACTGAACGGAGAGAACAATTCATGTGACAGGGATCAAGACATACAAAATATAGGGCAAAAATGATGCAAAATAAATTAATAAACGTAAATTGTGTACTTAAGGAATCACGTGTGAAACTTAATAGAACAGTGGCACTGGCCTTGTTCATTCACACTTCAGAATAATTAAATACATCTTTTCTAAGAATGGTCGCCTTCTATACACTGCTTATCCGACTTAACTACGCTCCAGGAGCTTTGCAAACCTGGTACTTGAGGGCAATATTGTCAATGAGGATACATTTTCAAACCTCTCCTGTGTGCATACTCTGCCTTTCATCATTTTTGAGGATGAAGAAATTAACACCACTAAGATAGCAAGTGGCATAAAAAGCTAGTGGGGTTTTGGAAACCTATTTTCTACAAATATGTCTATTGTTAGCCAAGCACAAAGAAATAAACTCGTCAATTAAAAATAACAACACAAACCAATGGACATCAAACAACTAATGACAAAAGAAATCCGTTTTAAAAACCACCAGGAATCAGCTGCAAATGCTACCAGGGAGCCACCACAATTACTATTATGGAGGTTACAGAGAAGCGGATGAATGACAGGGTAATTGTAACAGTTTGTGTTAGTACAACACACAGACTAAGACATCTGTGCAATGATGTTTGTTACATGGTCTTCTTGTATATTGCCTTATGTTCCTTAAATCTGCCCGCCTGTCACCTCAAAATATTACGTCCTTCCTGCACATCATTAATCCACACTAAATTCGGAGCACACGAACCGTTATAGCTAGCATGTTCGTTTTAACAAACCTGCATGCTGAGAGTTGTAGTTTTAGCTCACTTCCATTGAAAAAACTAGACTGATGCACCAGACGCCGGTGATTTGTTGGTGCACGAAGCTTGTTCCTGATCACATCTGATAACCACGCGGAGGCACCGAGCCAGCCCACAGGTGGGTGCCACGGTATCACAGGGAGATCAGAACAACGGCGCAAAGAGAAATAAAACGCAATCATTTGAGGCGCGGTTTGAGGAAAAAAAAAAAAGCAACCGCTCGGGGTGAGATGCTGGTTAGGGAAATTTTGCAAGGAACACATCGATTATCTCTCATGGGACGGAGTGGTGGGTTTTAGGAATAAGCTGCTAAACGGAATAAAACGTCACTTGCCACTAAGACTGCCCTTTCGTGGCCTGAGAAAGAGAGGATCATGTAATGTCCAAACGGCTAACGGTGTTAGGCAGGAGCCCGTGTTTACCTGGGAGCCCCGAGGCTGCAACCGCGGTTTCTCCAGCACAGGATCTGCAGTCAGGCATCCTAGCAGAACCGAGCCCCCAGCTCCGCTGTGGGAGCAGCTCAGTCACGTGACACCATCTCGGCCTGCCAAGGACATTTAAAGGTGCAGCGCTCCTCTCTGTCCACCACCACCACCATGTACAGACTCTGGCAATCTCTCGTGCAAGGAAAACATAACATTATGACTAGGCACAAAGGCGTGGGTGGGGGTTGAGGATTCTCTGCCAAACGATAGACTAAGGGAACATGCGCGGTCCCGAAAGTGAAAGAGGACCGCGCTGCAGCCGGAGCATGGGGATCTCTTGTCTTTATGGGGCCATGTGTTTCTAATTAGAAACACATGGCCCCATAAAGATAAGAAAGTGCTTTGCGACAGGCGCAAAGCAGGCGAGCCAGTCCGGGTGGGCCGGACAAAAAAGCGAAAAGGAGGCACCCCAGAAAGCTTATTTCCAATGGCAGCCCACCGTTTACCATAAACGGTGACGCAAGCCAATGGAAATAAGGGGCGGGCTTCAAGCCCTTTTCTCAAACTCCTCATTTACAATAAATCTCGCCGAGCGAGCTGCGCATGTGCGCAGCAACGCTAGACGAGACCTAAAAACTAGTGAAGCGTCTAGTGACAGATGGACCTGGGAACCATCATTAACAAGCAGCTTTGTAAACTAATCACTACCTCCTCTGATCTATCGAGGAGGTGCTAAGACTTCTTATTGCAGTGATTTAAAATATGTTAAAAAATATGTTTGATTAACAAAGAAAAGTCATAGAGCACTAACAGTCCTCTGTGCCTTGAAAACGAATTGCTAATTCCTTTAGGGCAATATCCTGCAATGCAGCATATAGATGACCGCGCAAGATTTTTTTTTAGTTCAATTCTCAGAAACATATCTGCATGTTATTTTACCCAGTTTGTTTTCCATGCAACAAGGTCCTTTTTTATAAATATTTATTTGCACGAAAATTGAATTTTTACATACAAAAATTAAGCACATCAGACACATGTTTCGGAGACTTGCGTTTTATTAGAAAAGCAATCCAGATCAGATATTGTTATGAGTATGTAACCTTTTAACGAATGTTTAGTATTATTGATGATTTTGCTTTTTAATACCATTTTTAAATGTTTTAATGTCCACAAATGTCTACTATGCTTAAATGTATCTGTTTTTATGGTTCATATATGAGATGTTTTTACATTATTTTTATGGCAAAACAGCCGCAATAAAGATTTTTGACTAGTGAATATTTGTATATCTATACAGCCCTAAGGAAGATCTTAGTTAAAATTAGGAGGCTCAGTGGGAAGGTTGAAACGAGTTGCCGTACTTTGAGACATGGTCAGGTGCCATACGCTCCTACAAAAATGAAAAGAAGGCCAAGGGAAGGTCTGGGAGAACATTAACATTCCCTAGACTGACAAAAAGTAAAAGCACTTAGTGAACCTCGACCGCTGGGGGCCACATGGTACCCATAGGACCAACAATTTGAGGGAAAACAATATATACACAATGAAATGGATTGTGTAAAACGTTTGTTTTTGTTGAACACTTGATTTATGTTGGGCACTTATCTATGTGGATACATACAACAAGTCAATTTTCATTTTTTTTTTAGCAATGTTGAATTGACTATGTCTCAACTGACACAGTTGTGTTTTATAAATGTTGATAATGTAAATTGTTTATCTTACTCTGTATGGAAAATGTATTCAATGTCTTGATATAAAAAATAGGAGATCCACAAAAAAGGTATTTTTGTTACAGAACTTTTTATTGTTTGACTGTCTATTGTATATGTGCCAGTACTCTATAAAGGGATAAGTCTATCTAGAACATCAACACCACAAACAATGGCAAGTGAGGAGTAGCAGGGTAAACAAAACAAGGAAACCTGAGACCTTCAGCGGCCAGTGAAACACGGAATCTTTACCTGTCTTTATAATTGTAACAGACATTAATCTATGGTGTAGGGGGTATCGTTTTGAATAATAAATTAGATTGATCCCGCCCCCCACTACCTCAACTGGATCACTCCCCATAACGATAGACACACTTCAAACCTTTAAGAGCTTTGTGAGAGGAGATGTTAGGATTCCAGTACGGAAAGGTGAAGAGGCACCACCTGAGAGTATACAAGCATGTTATGTGTCAACGAATGTGGGTTTACACATGTGTATGGCTTTGTCAGTGGTGCAAGATTACTGAAAATGAGGATCCACTTACATTTCCACAACATGGTACATTTAATGTAAGTGTCATTGAGCATTTGAGAGATGAACTACACAGGATGAAACCACCACCTAAACCCACATAGTATGAAGCATTAAACCTTTGGGAGAAAACAGCACATGTTAAGGAGCGAGAGAGGGAGAAATACCAGAATAGAGGTAAAAGAGCTGTGCAAAATTACGCAGATGCTCAATGGGAGGAAGGACAGCATAGGTGGAGAAAATGTATGAATCTAGGGTGCTGGAATGTACCCAGCTGTTACCACAGAGAAGACTTTAAAGCATAAGAGACAAGGAAACGATGATGTGGGAGCTGCAAAGAAATCTGACACGGATAGTGATTCAAGGGATAACATTTTTAATACATTATTGGCTGCGCGTCCACCAACATATGTGGCCCCTACTACAAATAATGAGAGTGCTTTGACTTCTGGTGCTACAGTGGCTACAGCCCCTGTGGATCCAAATGTGATTCAATTTGAGAGACCACTGCAGGTGAGACAACTTGTTGTACATACAACCTGTTGTATCAAATATTGTGCCTGCACGAGTTGAGACAGTAATACGTCCAGGTGTTACTGCTTCTGTTGTGAAAGTACCGGTACCAGTTACTAGAATAATAGCTGCTCAACCTTTAGAGATTTGAATGACGTATATCCCTACATCGCAGAATTCAGATTGTTGCCTGAACACCACCACAAACATTTCAGTCATTGATAGGATTGCTTTTATGACACAAGTGGCACAGGGAGAGACTCGTTTATTTGAAAATGGCATTTTTCCACCATTGTTTGAAGAAACCAAATGGAATGAAAAGACAGGGAGTGAAGAACATCAAGCTACCCCAGAATCTCAGAGAGAGACAACTAAATGTTCCAAAGTTAAAGGTTGAATTGGAAGAAATCATTAGGGGTTGTTTAGACACTGGCCATGTGAATTGGTATCAAGAGAATGAATAGATTTATCGGAGTAAAGAGATTTCAAGATGTGCAGCAGCTACACATGATGAATTTACTGATTTGACATGAAACCATGAGGTTGATATTTCAAAGTGTGTCCTGTTACAAAGACGTTTCAGGGTACAGTTAGATGATGAATCAAGGGAAACCATGCGTTCTGCAGGAATGCGATTTACACATTAGCAAGTTAGTGAAATGCATCCTTAAATGGAGCGACTCATAGAAATTTGAGAGCAAATGGGCAAAGAAACTGGAAAAGAAAGAGACAGTTAGATGTGGCTGCAGCAAATACTAAGCCACCACCAGGTCTCTCTAATGAAGAAGAAGCTTTTATTTTCTCGATGAGACAGAGATACCAGGTAGAGGGTATGTACATATACCATGAAGTAGAGGAGATGTTGCAACATTTACGAACCATTTTCCTAAGTTGAGGGACAATCCCATGCAATGGTACACACAAGTTGACAGATTTGTGAAGATTTCGAAAGTACTGTGGACTGATTTGAATACCTTCTTCGATACTGTGGTGCCCAGTGATTTGTGGACTGAGTGTAAAATAGCTGTACGATGGCCAAGTTTAGAACCTCTTAGAGATGAGCGTACTCATGATCCTCTCCTTCAGTGATTACAAGGTATGAATAGTGACTACTTACTTGAAGCTTAAAGTTCCATACAAAGATATCGATTGGTTGAAGATAAACCGAACTTCACAAGAAGCAGAAGAGTCCGTGCATACTTTTTATGAGTGATTGCTCCAGGTGTTTAAACAGCACAGTGGACAGGAAAATTCTGAGAAAAGTGATATGGGGTTCTTTGTGTCACAGTTTGTTCTTAGGTTGAGACCAGAGATTAGTATGCACATACAGCAGCATGTTATTTGATGGCAGACAAAAAACCCTTAGATGAGATCCTGAGATATGCAAAATATTGTAGTGATGAACAAGAGATGAGACAGAAAAGCCTCAAGGAGAAGTTCATGCTTGCCCAGACAAGGTTGGCTCAGAGAGGTTTTCAGAATCAGTTGTTTGCAGGAACCTAGAGTGGGATGCAAGGTGTTGGTTCACATTTGGAGCTCAAGGTGCACAAGGATGAGTTGGTGTTTTTATAGGGTAGAGGCAGAAGCGTTCCGATCAATCCGAATTTTGGTGTAGATGTTGCGACGTTGAAGAGGTCGACCTCTTGTCATTTTTATAACAACATTGGGCTTTGGAAGAGGGAGGGTAGGCTAAATCTAAATCGAGTGAGCAGAGAGGAGCAAATGCAAGGAGGAAATAAAGTGTAAATGCAGAATGTACCAGTTCAGCAAACGCAAGTGCCATTGCAGATACAGTTCCAATAATGCTCGTTCCAAAAGCCCCGATGGTCCCACAGAATATGGGAACCCCTAGATTTAATGTGAATCAGATGCCGAGTGAATATCCAGCTGCATATTTCAAAACCAGAACCCATTTCAACGGTACCCCATGCTAGACAATGACCGTTTCGGCTCTGATAATTCCCAGAAATGGTGCCTAAGGGTGGGGGAAGATTGTGCACTTGGCACAGTCCTGAAGGTAGACCAGAGTGGACCTTTTGTTGAAGGAGAAGTTAAGGGCCACCAAGTGTCATTTTTGACTGTCACCAGGGCTACCCGCTCCACTGTTAGAACAGTGGAAGTCCCAGACCTACTCCTCTTGGGCAAGAAGAACCAAGTTGTAGGAGTTACCAGTAAACAGATAACCAACCCAGTTTCAGAAAAGGTCCCTGTAAAAATAGGTGCATTTGAGGAAACCCATCAATTCGTTGTTTTTGATTCCAGTCCTGTAAATCTGTTAGGGAGAGACTTGTTGTGCAAGTTAATTTGCACCAGAGGGTGCCAAATTTCAAACGGATGATGATGATGTTGAATTTAAAATTGCCTGACAAGAAACCGCTGTAGGATTATATCCAGTGAGGACAGTAGATGATTTATCTCCTGATTTTAAAAGAGACAGTGAACCCAGAAGTATGGTACTTTACAGGGAAAGATATCAGATTAATCAGAAATGTAGAACCAGTTCGAATCACGGTAGAACCCAATTCTGTATATCGGCAAAAACCACCATAGAATTTTACCCCAGAGACGGTGGCAGGAATAACGCCTGTAATTGCAGACATGCTGAGAAAAGGGATTCTAAATGAAATAGTTGGAAGCCCTTGCAACTCTACGGTCATGGGTTTACGGAAACCCAATGGTAAATATCGGAGCGCGCAAGATCTTCGAAAGATTAACAGAATTGTTGTTCCATCTTGTCCCATGGTACTGAATCCAGCTACCATACTTTTTCAAATTCCATACAAAGCAGAATGCTTTACCATTGTGGATCTCGGTCAGGCCTTCTTTTCTATCTCATTGCACGAGGACAGCCAATTCCTGTTCTCGTTCGTGTTGACCAAGAGTTTTGGCATAGTGCCAAATTCCAAAAGAGTATACAGAGAATCCACCAATTTTCAATTAGATTGTGGAAAAGAATTTTGAGTCACTGCAGATGCCTTTCAGATCCGTTTTCGTGCAGTATATCGATGACCTGCTTGTGACATCAACTACACAAGAAGCTTGCAGACAGGATACAATTGCTTTATTGAATCACCTAGCAGGAAATGTACATAACGTGTCTCCGAGCAAACTGCAATACTGTCAAAAAGAAGTTCAATACTTAGGACATATAATTGAGAAGAGAACAAGAAAGGTGTCACAAGAGAGTGGAAACTATCCTTAGGATGACTCCACTAAGAAAACAGAGAAAAGTCACAGTGGATACCAAACTTTTCCTTAGTGGCCAAGCCTTTACTGAGGCTGACACACAAGGATGTGTCCTATCCGCTTCTATGGGACAACAATTGCTTGAAAGCTTTTCTAGAGCTGAGAGAAAAACTCTGTCGTGCCCCGGCACTAGGAATGCCTAGTTACAGTAAGATGTGCATATTGTTTTGCAGTATGAGGGAGTGCTGGACTCTTTCATTGCTTACTCAGATGCATGGAGATTCACGTAGACCTATGGCATATTTTTCAATTACCATTGACCCTTTAGCCACAGGACTACCTGGCTGACTTAAATCGGTCGGTGGGGTAGGTGTCAGAGCCCAGAGGAGGCTGGACTGGGCCACCCCTCTTGGACCATGAGCCTGGATTTGGTGGCCAGGTGTTTGTATATCCACGGCAGAGGAGGCCTCTAGGGAGCTATACCAGCTAAGACCTTTGTGGGGCAGCATCCTCGCCTATCAGCAGGAGCAGGTAGGAGGCAGTTCCTTCGTTACATCTGTACTGGTTTTGGTTGGCCCTCACTGTTGTTGGTGCAGATTGTCGTCTTACTCTCTTGCCCCAGCTCGTATACTTGGCCGGGTACTTAGTACATTCATTGATAGGTCCGATTTAGTCTATCTCAATAGCTGTTGTGGCATCCCGTCTGAAAAAGTCATGGAGAAACGCAAAGGAGCTGGGCAGCAGCCCCAGGGCCGGCAGTAACCATGATGGACTCTTTTTTACAAAGGGCTGCAGGGATCCTTGATAAAGAAATTGAACTGGTGGCCCGTCTGCTCTCCCGCTCCCCTGTAAATCGCCCTTTCCCTAGTTCACCAAGAGTCTCATCCCGGACTTTCGATCTGGATTAAGGATCCTCACTCTCTCATACTACACTTGAATTGGACAGTGGGACTGCGTCAGACACAATAATAACATCCAGGTGGCGCTACCCTGTCCTACTGCTCGGAGTGAGGGTATTATTATGTCCCTGGCCACTCAACCATTTATTTCAGCAGGGAGCACCAGAGCAGGGTAAGGACCCGGAGTTAAAAGAAAATGTCCCTTGGCTGGGGGCAAAGCAAAACGTTTAAGGTCAGAGGGGGTAGTGCATAGCGCCAACAAGCTGCAAGCCCTAACCAAGGGTGACTTGGCTGCCATGATGGAAGGTTTTTTAGGTTCTTTGCTGGCAAGTATGGACCTCAAATTTGACCCAATCAGGCAATGTCTAGCTACAATAGAGCTAGAACTCTCCAGGATTAACCAAATTAACCCTGTGGGGGACAAAGACGCTCACGGTGGCTTAGTGGGGTTATCGTTTTGTTCTCGGTCAGAGGGTAATAGTGGGCCTGATCAGGGGGTAAGAGGGCAGGTGCAGGCATCATTGATAAATCCTGTGCTGGGTAGCACAACCCACCCCTCTCGGTCCCCGGTGGGTTTTGGCCCATTGGCAGCAGGGTCACAGGAGTGGGGGGGACGTCTCGAAAACCACAAGCCTCAAAGACTGCACAGGGCCTTCAAAACCCATCCTGGGTGAGATAGTGAGAGGAGGGGAGGCCAATACAGGGGCCGGGCAGCAGATCCCCTGAGGCAGAGGCTAATTAATCTACACTGTATGTAGTGGTGCTGGGGAACGTCCCGGTGCTTTTTATCAACTAATGAACAAAGTCCTGCACTGGCTGAACTCTAACACGGTCCTGGGTTTAAGGGCGGAGAGAATCATTAACATGGTGCGCAGAGTCATATGGGTGGGGAGGTCCAAAAAACATTTCAAAGGAGACTGTGTTATCTTCAATTTTAACAGTCCCCATGTGGCAGAAAGAATTTTGTTTGCGGCTAACCAGAGTAATCCCCAGGGTCCCGTCTTGTCTATTGTGGGCCTCCCCCTTGGACACTTTTATAGACCCTCGAGTATCTTGTATATGTCCTGTGAGGTGAACCCGTGGAGGCATCCTGTTCACGTCCAGCTTGATCTGCAGATGGTGACCCATGACATACCTCTTTCTAATAGATTTGCTTCAGTTGAAATGCTGGACTCTTGTGATTGACTCACGGTGACTGATTTAGCGGAGGCAGCAAACCCTAGCCCTCGGACATTACCTGGCTCCTCAGCTGGTCCGTTAATGACAAGGTCTGTAAAATTGTATAATGGAATATAGCCAGGTTAGCAAGCAAGTTTCCTGACCCAGGCTGGAGTCTAGTCATAAAGATTTGACGTGATATGTCTCCAGGAAACATGGTCCATTATGAACAGTTTCCTTCTAGAGGGATACAAGACTTATTTAGTGCCGGCTATCCCATCGAGGGCTGGAAGATCAAAGGGTGGGTTGGTAATCTACGTCTCCTTAGCAGTCCAATGTAGGTGGGCAGTGCTGCCAACCGATAACCCTTGTTTGCAGGCCTTGTCACTTTCCCGTGGGTCGGGTAATTTGTTGCTCTTGAACTTTTATAATGCCACCTCCGCATTTTCTAATGTTTGTAATATTTCTATGCTGGGCTCCTTTTTAAGAAACCTGATTCCTATCTTATGCTTGCAGGAGACTTCAACATTCACCTATGTGGTGACGCGAGTGGCTCAAATCTTAACGACATGGGCTGTCCTCGCTCGACGGGTCTGCACTTAGAACATACTAAGCAGGGAGACATTCTCAATACCCTAGTATACGAGTTCGATCTAACCATGGCCATGTGCAAGTTGGATCTAGGCAGGAATACGATTATTCCCACCTTTACAGGGACTGGAAGTGAATTGTTTGATTTTACTTTTGTTTCAACCCCCCTTCTTTCACTTGGCTCTGATTTCTCTATAGAAGATAGTATCTTCAGTGACCATAACCCGTTGTATATCAAGATGAGCTGGCCTCCACTATCGAAAACAAGGTTGACAGTAGATACAGGGTTACTGCAAGTTACGGCTGGGGATAGAAGGCTAAAGTGGGCACAGATAACTCTGGATCGCTTCTATGAGTCTCTTTTAGCTAGGTCTCACAGGGACTTTGATACCTGTACAAACGTGCAGACAGAGCCAGGGGACGTTCTGGAGACATTTTCTGTCATTTCTCATACTACAGTAAAGCTACTAAAGGCTCCATCCCAGCACTGTCGGGACCGGGCCCCAAGATGGTTTGATCTTAATTGCTCCTGTGGGGCTAGGAAACCGAGGGAGGCGTTGGGTACCAAACCAAGGGACCCGGTTTTGGTAAAGGCCCGTAGAAGGCAATACAAGCGGAATTAGTAAGGCACAAGGCTGAGTTGAGGGAGGAGGCATGGAGTGAGCTCTCCGAGGCAAGTGCCCTAAAGAATATCGCCAAGTTTTGGAGCATTGTTAACAATCCATTCTTGGCAGGAGATGCTGCAAAGGCCCTTAATGCGTACATTACAGAAGATGAATGGGTAGGTCGCTTCAAGGATATATTCCAAATACATTAGATGCGTGTGCATCCTGTGAAAGGAGAGAAGGGAAATCAGCTCTTATAATTACTGCGGAGGAAGTTAGAAAGGGTATTGCTGGGTTGTCTAGAAATAAGGCACCGGGACCCGATGGGTATTCCCCTGGACCGTTATATATCCAACCCACAGTTATGGGTGTCTGCCCTTACCTCAATTATTAATACAGCTATTAGAGCTGTCCCTCCTAGCACCTGGGCTATATCCACCATTGTCCCAGTGTTTAAAAAAGGTAACAGGGATAGAACCCTCTGTTATAGGCCAATCTCCCTGCTGTATGCAGTGGTCAAGGTGGTTGGATGTATCCTTTTGATAGGTTGACCACATGGGCAGACGATAACAATATGTTAGCAGATATCCAATATGATTTTCGTCCGGGGAGGTCAACAGTACAAAGTTCCTGCCCCGGCACCATTTATCTGGCCTTTATGGACCTGTCCTCAGCCTTTGATTGCGTGAACCGAGGTAAGCTATGGGAGACTCTGTCGTGCATGGGGGTGGACAATGACATTGTCCTCTTTTTACGAGACCTTCGTAGGGATACCAAAGCGGAGGTACGCTACACCAAAGATCGCAAGGTTACCCGGCAGTTTCCAATTCAGAGAGGGGTTCGACAGGGTTGTATATTGGCCCTTTTTAAATTTAATTTATACATCAACAATCTGGAGAAGGTACTAGTGGACACAAAGGTGGACTTCCCCCCAGGTGGGACGGCGTGCCCTGCCGGTATTATTGTATGCAGACGACGCCGTCCACATGGCCCGGCGGCGAGGGGGCTGCAAACCCTGCTTAGCTCCTTCGTGACATTTATGGAAGATCGGACCTGTTGGTTAATAACTCTAAGCCATATGTGCTGCAGGTGGGACATAGCTCAAAGAAGTCTTTTAATTTTAAGGTTGTGTCTACCTTAGTCCCGAAGACTAGTGCTTTCTTTTACTTGGGGGTCACGCTGGATGCCAAGTTAAATTGAGGGCCGTTAAAAAGCAGAGGGAATTTTTACGGGCTAACACTTCTATTTCCAACTTTGCCTCCTGTTTGGGCAGAAAACCGATAGGAACACTCCTGCAGATCTACAGAGCTAAGTGCATCGCACTGGTGGCATACAGTAGCGAAATCTGGGGTTATATCGCTCACGAAGTGCTACAAATTGCTGAAAATAATTTGTTGAGACTGCTCTTAAGCGTCCCCTAGGGCACCTCCACTTTTATAGGACACGAAGAGCTGGGTATGGCCTATATTTCTGAACTGCTGTCTTTTTGCCCCCTGTCCCTCTGGATCTAAATTTGGTTAGGTAAAGGGACTGCTTTAAACAAAGAGATCCTAAAGGACTGTATGGCACTTGACCATGCTCATTATATTCCTTGGCTTAAATATATACAGGAGGGCTTGAGGGATCTGGGAAGAGCTGATCTCTTTAGCAATCCGGAGTCAGTCAGCAGTAAGGACCTGGTCTGGGCCAAGGAGTCTTTTTTTGAGACAGCAGGTGGCAGATAAAGAAGGAGCGTGAGCTAAGATTTATCATATTGAAAACGGTTCAATTTATGGAGCCATATCTCTTAGGGCTTCCCAGCTCTTACGTTCCGCTTTGATTTATTCCATCTTCTCCTCGCCCACCCACGTGGGCGAAACAGAAGTGAGATTTTGTTGGCCTGTGGCTGCGACAGAAAGTCTCCACAGGATATGCTCCACTTTTTAATGTTTTATAGCTATTGTGAGGTGCTGAGGAAGACCTGCATTATCCCTATTCTAAAAAAAGGCAAATTTTAGACAAGTGTGGACTGCTTTCATTTTTTTATTAATGCTTTTAGGGAGTACTGTATTGTATGATCTTTGCTTTTTAAAGTCCGCAGTTAGGCTTAGCTCTAGCTGTGATTAATTACCGAGGGTGGATCAAGTATGGACATGAGGTTATTCTGGTATGCCTTCCTATTCTGTATTTACTTGCATTTTTAATTATGTGTATTTTATTGAAGCAGTGTATTTGATGACAGAGGTTCCATAGTTATGGTGTTCTTGGATATTTGTAAACTTGACTTTATTGATTTTGTATAAAGCCATAAAAGTGCTGTTGTTGTTGTTGACAGATGTGAAAACATAGTGATGGAACATCCTTTAACTGTTATTTTTTCTCACTCCGTTGAGATACTTCTTACCTGAACAAAAACGCAGTACATGGCAAACAGAAGACTAACAAAGTATGAGCAACAGCTACTTGCAGTTGAGAATATAATTCTCAGGCGATGCCAAATTCTGAATCCATCCACATTATTGCGTGGAAATTAAATTACCAGTGATGATGAAGTTGAACATGATTGTCTAGCTGTCACAGACTTATGCACCAAGCCAAGGCCAGATATGAAAGATGAACCTTTGGAAGAACCTTATTATGTAATTTGTGTGGACGACTCATGTCTAAAAAGCAGTGAAGGTACCCTGAGAGAAGTCTATGCTGTTTGTATGATTCAAGAAGTTGTGGAACCTTTATGGCTTCGAGGAGTTCCTTCAGCAGAAGTAGAAGAATTGATTGCCCATATGACAAGAGCTTGTAGCCTATCAGCACAATTAAGAGGGACTATATTTACAGATAGTCAGTATGGCTTTGGTGTAGTCTACGACTTTGGACAGTTATGGTCAGAGACGTTTCATGACCTCATCTGGCTCACCGATACTGAATGTCGAACATGTAATAAGACTGCTTGATGCCTTACAAATGCCTAAAGAGGTTGCTGTAGTCAAATGTGCTGCTCACAGGAGTGGCAATGATTGTTACAGTATGAAACAGATATGCTGATATAATTGCATGATATTGTGCCCCTGTAACTTGCACAATTAATGGAGCTTACACAAGTGAGTCTGAGGAGGACAATGCTTTTTCTGTGGCTGGTTCTTGGGAAGAATTAAAAAGTTTGCAGGAAGAAGTTTCAGAAGCAAAACAGCAGGGTTGGATTAGAGCAGGATGTGGTAAAAAAAGCAGATGACATCTGGGTTTCCCCAGATGGGAGACCAGTGTTACCAGATAGTTTACTGTTTCCCATGATACAACATTTTCATGGTCCTACACATCATGGAACAGATGCAATGGTGATATTATTCAGGCAGAATTGGTTTAAACCTAGGTTAGTATGCTTGAAGAGGAACTGTGCCATTGATGTGTGACATGTCAACAGATGCACGTAGGGAAAAGAACACCAGTAACATTAAGTCACATAGGGAGATCAGGTGGTCCCTTCAACAGAATGCAAATGGTTTTATCAAGATGTCTGTTTATAAGGGGCTGAGATACGTACTGGTCAAAGTGTGTATTTTCTCTGGAAGGGTGGAAGCCTACCCAAAACGAGAAATGACAGTCTCACTATATCTAAATTGCTGTTGCGAGAGTTAATACCCAAGTTCGGATTACCGGTTTCTCTGGAGTCAGATCGCAGGACTCATTCAACAATGAGGTCCATAGAATGCTTTGTGCAGTTCTACAGATGGAACAGAGATTACACTATAGTTATCGTCCAGAAGCCTCTGGAA
Organism: Calotriton arnoldi; assembly: GCA_963921515.1. NCBI lineage: Eukaryota > Metazoa > Chordata > Amphibia > Caudata > Salamandridae > Calotriton > Calotriton arnoldi. The sequence continues at coordinate 657,015 of CAWUFW010004655.1, forward strand.
TTGTTGAACAGCTCACTGAAACCATAAAAACCTAGTAGGCAAAGGTTTATGCACCCACATCACTGAAATGGCCAGATGCTCTGCCTTTGGTGTTGATGAGCTTCCGACGTACTCCTGACAGGAAGGTAGAGTTATCTCCACACAAAATATTAATGTGGCGTGCAATGAGACTGCCTGCTGTACATGTGGTGCATTCTGTCTCTCGCCAGGTTGAAGCTGCTTCCTCAAATCCGTGTCTGGGACAGCATCACATCCTTCGTCCCGGTGGCTGGGTGTTCATAAAGAAACGTGTGAAAATCCTGCATGGAACCGAGATGAAAGGGCCTGTTCGAGGTCATCTTAATCATGAACACTGCTGTTAAATGCGCTGGAGTACCGAATTGGGTGCACGTGTCACATACACAGAAAGTAATGTGTCCATATGAAGAAATTGTGTTCTCTGAACCAGAACAAAGGGCACCTGTGGGATCATTGCAAACAACACCAACACAAAGAGCACCCCTGCAAGGAGCAGAGAGAGGCGAAGAGACTCGAACTGTTGCACCAGTCCAAGTTCCTGGCATATCGCAAAGTAAAGTGGAAGCTCCTGAAGAAGAAGAAACTAGAGCTCAACACGAATTTGTAACTGGTACATCACAGGAACAAATAAATGATCCAGGTCAATGAACAAGTACCTTATCAAGAGGGCTCACACATGATGCTGAATGGCCATGAAACAATGCACAGGAGAAATTGAGATCAAGTGTGCCAGTTGAACACATACCGTCGACTATTGCTGAGGAGACCGAGTCAAGCGGTGTAATGGACACAGAAGATCAGCAGACTCCAAGAAGGCCAAAAAGAGTGAGAGTGCCGTGTCGTAGGTATTCTGCACCCGAATGTACCTACTACACAAATCAAGTATTGAATGCATCATTGCAAGATTTGATTGACCTGAGATCAGAACTGTTTGAGCCCCCATTACGTCACACTAAACATAAATATGAATAAAGTTGCTGCACAAATTTCTGAAAAGAAACTTGTTTGAGAGACATTATTAAATGAGAAAGTGAAAAAGAATGAAATAAGAAATTGATATTTTAAAAGAATTAAGAAGATTTCCCAAGGCAGTAGAAGAGTGGGATAACACACTTAAAAGAAGACGGAGTAGGTTTAGGGATGACTATTCGAAGATTATTGTAAATAAGGCTGAAAGAACTAACTGCAAAGAATTTCCAAGAAACTGCTTTAAGAATAATCTAAAGGCGAACTGTTGACTCATTGCTGCTATGTTTTTCTTTAATGATCTGACTACAGGCAAACATGTTACCTAACCAAGAATAAATGCAAGTCAATAACGGGTATTACATTTTTAGTAGTATTGTTAGTATTCATAACAATGTTAATAAGGATTTATTTCACATTAGAGCTAGAAACGCCTATGTTTACCCTTGGAACTACAACACCTGCACACAATAGATGAGGCGAAGTTGAAGGTGTCATTTGTGAACTACATGAGAAGATTACACAACCAATGTTTATTCTAGGTTAGTTCAAAAATACCCACAGTCACTAGATGCAAAAAATTATGTCTGTTAACACTTGCCATGCTGCAGAAGACGCAACATACCATCACATACCTCTGTCATACGCAATCACATGTAGTATTTTGCTTACCTTAGTATATAGGCAAGAACACTTTGGTCACAGCATGGTACCATTTTTTTTTTTTTAATTATCGTTTTATTGATGACAGCAAAATAACATTACAAACATCACGTATTTCGTGCCATTAATTTACAATAATCCTGGTATGGGACATTTAATTTACACTCGGTGACAGGTACATCAATTGGTTAGATTGTCTCTGTGTTCTAAAAACTCTGGCCCATCAAGGGAAGGTGGTGGAGGAAAACAGGGCGGCACACATATGCTCCCCCTGTACTCGTTCCACTTCCCCCATATTTTTGTCAATTTTTTTGGGCACCCCATGATACATCCACAGTTTTTTCCCTAAACATGCACCAGTCCATGTCTTGCTTCCATTCAGCCACTGTCGGTGACCCCCTGGGCCCCCCACTTCCTTGCTATGTTTTGTTTGGCGACCATCTGACCCAACGTTGCCCATGTTTTCTCTTTACTGCCCAAATCTGTCCATTCCCATATATTCAGCAAGCATCTTTTGGCCTCGGGCAATAGACCGACTCCCAGAGCCTCCTCCATACACCGGAATACGTTCCTCCAAAACTTATTGATGTGGGTGCACTCCCATATTATATGTAAGAACGTGCCTTCCAGGCCGCACTGTCGCCTGCAACTAGAGTCGTCCCTATATCCAATCTTGACCAGTGACGGCCCTGAAAAGTATACCCTGTGCAATATTTTCAACTGTAACAGTTTTAGTTTAGAAGAAATTGCGACCTCTCTGGGCGAGGCCAATGCCTCCAACCAGTCCTCTTCATCTAGTTCCGATAAGTCATTTTCCCACTTTTCACGGAGCTGTGGGAGAGGGTCCGGTGAGTGATTAATGAGTTTTGAGTAAGTCAGGGAAATTGCTTTTTTAGGCATATACCTGTCGAAAAGTCTATCCTCTAGCGGCGAGGCCGTGGGGGGGTCTCACCTCTTGGGACAGCTGCTTGCAGGGCGGGTCGTACCTGTAGATACCTAAATCTTTCTGTATTTGCCAATTCATACTCTTGTTGTAAAGTCGAAAAGGGTACAACCTCCCTTTTTTCCATAGATCGCCCATCCTAGATATTCCTATGATGTCCACTTATCAAAGCCTCTTGACTTCCTTAGTGAGCCCAGCGGTTCCGCGTCCCACAGTGGGGTGGTTAGTGTAATTTTCTTTGTCCATCCCAAACTCCTACGAACCGTATGCCACACATGAGTAGTGTCTCGTGGGTCCCGTCAGCTGTAATTTTGTGGTCTTTGAATAAAGCGCCCGTGTGTAATTTCTCCCCGGTAAGAGCCATCTGTCCATATTATATCCTGGGTCATCCTGAGGTCAGTACATGCATTGGTTGATGGCCGTCAACTGGGCGGCCCAGTAATATTTCTTAATGTCTGGGAGCCTGATTCCACAGTCATACCACCCTCTTACTAGCTTTGGAAATGATATCCGAGGCGGGCCATTTACCCAAAGCAGCGCTCTCTGTTCGCTTTCTATGGCTGCGAAGTAGGATGTGGGGACAGGATTAGGCGAGTTGTGAAGGACATACAAGAAACGTGGCATAGACATCATTTTAAAGAGTGATGCTCTGCCTAACAATGATAGGGGAAGAGTCTTCCAGTGCTCTACATCATGTTTTAGATGCTGTAACGGCGGCAACAGATTGTGGGCATAGAAGAATTTTGAATCTTTGGTGATAAACAATCCGAGGTATTTAAATCCGTCTTTGGCTTCCGCCATCTTGCAATCCTTGGGCAGGGGAGGCGGGCTCCCTCTCAGTACAAATATAAGAGATTTTGTCCAGTTGATGGTGTAGCCAGAATATTTACCAAAATTTGTAAATATATGTGAGAAGTTGGCCTGGTATATGCTGTCCACTAGTTAAAGTGGGCACCTTGTACCAGTCCAAACAACCCTTATGGTGAATAGGTCAAAGATGACCTTTATTGAAAGCTATCCTAGTGGTAGCTATGGAGAGCAGCCTTCGGGCTAAGTCTTGAAGGAATGTTCCAAAAGGGGATGATGGACGGAACATTTGAGCCAATCAAACACTCACCCCCAGTCAACTGATCTGGGTTTAATCCATCATCATTCTTTAGCTCACTCCACCACCCCAGTTCAGACATGGCCATATGCAAATCAGTCTGACCCTGTGCCTCATGGGAACAGTCCAGCACGAACTGCCAAGCCATGTCTTCCCTGGACCGGAAACAAGCATCCTAGGACCGGTTTCTGGCATTCCAGCCGTCATCAGCCAGGCTTGCTTGAATCCAGTGGCAAAGTGAGCAAGGGACCCACGTCTGGGCATACCCCCGCCAACTTAGGGCGAACAAAGCGATACAAAAGGGGATGATGGACGGAACGTTTGAGCCAATCAAACACTCACCCCCAGTCAACTGATCTGGGTTTAATCCATCATCATTCTTTAGCTCACTCCACCACCCCAGTTCAGACATGGCCATATGCAAATCAGTCTGACCCTGTGCCTCATGGGAACAGTCCAGCACGAACTGCCAAGCCATGTCTTCCCTGGACCGGAAACAAGCATCCTAGGACCGGTTTCTGGCATTCCAGCCGTCATCAGCCAGGCTTGCTTGAATCCAGTGGCAAAGTGAGCAAGGGACCCACGTCTGGGCATACCCCGCCAACTTAGGGCGAACAAGCGATACAAGGGGATGATGGACGGAACGTTGAGCCAATCAAACACTCACCCCAGTCAACTGATCTGGGTTTAATCCATCATCATTCTTTAGCTCACTCACTACCCCAGTTCAGACATGGCCATATGCAAATCAGTCTGACCTGTGCCTCATGGGAACAGTCCAGCACGACTGCCAAGCCATGTCTTCCTGGACCGAAACAAGCATCCTAGGACCGGTTCTGGCATTCCAGTCGTCATCAGCCAGGCTTGCTTGAATCCAGTGGCAAAGTGAGCAAGGGACCCACGTTCGCCCTAAGTTGGCGGGGGTATGCCCAGACGTTGGTCCCTTGCTCACTTTGCCACTGGATTCAAGCAAGCCTGGCTGATGACGGCTGGAATGCCAGAAACCGGTCCTAGGATGCTTGTTTCCGGTCCAGGGAAGACATGGCTTGGCAGTTCGTGCTGGACTGTTCCCATGAGGCACAGGGTCAGACTGATTTGCATATGGCCATGTCTGAACTGGGGTGGTGGAGTGAGCTAAAGAATGATGATGGATTAAACCCAGATCAGTTGACTGGGGGTGAGTGTTTGATTGGCTCAAACGTTCCGTCCATCATCCCCTTTTGTATCGCTTTGAAGGAATGTTAAGCACCTTGTTTTACCAGAATGCAACCTTGTAGTATTGGTTAAATGAAAGGGAAACCACACAGTAGTTATAAAAATATGTATTTATTATATATAACACTCTCTACTATCCTCTACACAAGGATAGAACACAAATCAAATAACACAGTTGCAAAGAGTCAAACGTAAGTAGCACAATACACAGTGGGCTCCCGGGGGAGACCAAACCATATACTAAATAAGTGGTATAAGAACCACAACTTGGGACTAGACCTAGTGTAGAAGGTGTAGAATTGCTGGGACCCCAAGGAACCACCCAAGGTGAGTGAGTAGGGACCCCACGAGGACGGGTGCAGTGTGAGAACACGACCGCGTGCTCCGTACAATTCAAAGGGAAAGTCGCGGTTGGAAAATCCGAGATTAAGGACCCTTCCCAGCAGATTACGAAGACAACCCTTGGAACTTAAGAATTTGGAGAGCCAACCCACCCGTGAATACCCTTGTACCAGAGTTACCTATCCCAGAGGAGCCGGGTGCATAGGTGCGAATTGGCGTCGGAAACCCTTGTCGTTCTCTATGGATGTCGACAAAGAAATGCTGCTGCTGGAAGAAAGAAAAGTGTCGGGTGGAATCCAAACGTGGATTCTAGATGAGAAGAACCTGAAAGCAGAGGGGACAGAGTCTGGGTCACTTTGGAGTGACCAGGGGCTCGGTAGACGAATGCCCACCGATGTCGGGTGCTTCAGGTGTGATGACAGTGATCTTGACTCTTCAGCTGCGAGGACCCGGAGATGTCTAGGACGACCAGGAGCCGGAGGCGAGCTGTCCCACGATGGATGTCGAGTGCTGAGGGGTCGGTGTCCGGCGGGAGCACCAACAAGCCTTGGCAGCGACAAACAACGCAGATAGTCAAATTCGGTGTCGATCTGGCCCAGCAAGGACCAGGAGACTCACCACAGCAAGGGGAGTCAGGGCAGGCCTGGAGCAACCAGGGGAGCCCAATTAAAGCAAAGTTGACCCTCAAGTGGACCCACAGGCCGAAGGCACAAGAGTCGCGAGGGGACCTCAGGCGGTTTCACAGGGTACCAGCTAGCAGGGCACAGAGTGCGAGGATGCCGGAGTCCTTCTCAGAAAAGATGCGCTGGGGTCAGGGCTACAAATGGCCCAATGCAGGGAATTGTTGCACGACAACAAGCAATTGCAGCTGCAAATAAACGCGGTGCACAAGGGTACGGGTATACAGTCCCCACGAGGGATATCTGCCTCAAACTTGGTAAAAGGGCAGCTCGACCTCGGAGACCTTCAGAAACCCACCTCCTGTGTTGCTGGAGCCTTCGGAGTCCGCAGGAGCTCCGGGTCAGCAAACCGGTCAGATGCGTTACCGTGCCTGCGTTTGCAGGGGAGTGACTCCTTCACTCCAAGGGAGATTCTTCTGTTGTCTTGGAGGTCCACAGGGTCCTGCACAGAGCCTGTATGGATCACGGACAGTGGCGAGACTGGGGACGGCAAGGGAAGACTAAGTCGAGCCCAAGGGAGGTCCAGCGAAGTCCAGCGTGTCCAGACGGTCGAAGTGTAGTGGTATCTTCTTGCAGAATCTTGTCCACGTAAAATCTAATGTCCTGTAGCCAGGTAACCCATTTTATACCCACGGGAAGGGGTTGGACAGATTCTAGGGACCCTCCTAGGGGAGGGACAGGACAGAGGGGTGGCTACACCCATGTCCTTTGTCCAGTTTCGCGCCAGAGCAGGAGCAAATGGCTCCTAGAACTGGTTTGAACTGGACTATGCACAGGGACACCAAGTGTGCCCCTCGTGCAGACTTTCTGGCACTGTAGCAGTGCACCCACCCAGCCCCAATACACTAAATCCTGTCTGGGAGGTGGTCACACCTCCCTGTGACAGGATGCCTATTGTGCTGCCTTCCCCTGCTCGAGCTTGGCTCAGCAGCAGGAGGGCAGACTCGTGTCTGTGGCTGGCAGCATCCATTTTCTGCGGTAAGGCTCGAGAAAGTTGGTACCGGTAGACTTGGGTACCCCCAGAACCTCTGTTCTGAGGGGAGGAATCATACATCCCACACCAGTTACTGGTGTGAAGGTATGATTCCAAGGTGTTTGACACCAAACACGACATACTTCGTTGCAGTCGTTTTCAAGATACCATTTACCGCAAGGTTATAATGCATCTCTACCTATATGTCTGGTAGTATCACGTACAGCCCAGGAGAATGGTCCCCGAAGACTGCAGGAGCACCCTCTCACGTGAAACCCAGCACCCTGTTTTCAGGATTGTTAAGGCCTGCTATAGGGGTGACTTATAAGGTTTTAAGTGTAGTGATATATATAGATATAGTGAACCTATATCTCTCGTAAGTGGTGCAAGCACCAGCTTACACAGGCTGCAGTAGCACTACTGAGGTTCCATTTTGCATGGCCTCTCAGGGGTGGCATAATACATGCTTCAGCCCATGGGAGGCCTCTGGGGTACCTATGCCCTGGGTACATGTGTACCATCTACTAGGGACTGATAAGGGCACCCCAGTATCCAATCTGGTGTTGTACAAAAGTACATACATATCAAATCAGAAAGAAACACGTAGTGATAGATTCCTTACCTTAGAATTACCCCCAGGCGTCAGACTGGATCCGGAAAGTTTTCGTCAGCAGTACCCCTGCGCGTCGAAAGGTGGCGTCGTGCGGCTCCGCGTCCGTCGTTGGCGTCGTGGTCGCCGAGATGACGTCGCGGCAGCTACTTAGACGCCGCCCTCGTGCACTGACGTCAGTTCTTTATTTTTCCGCACCAGCAAGCGCAGATCCGGCGAGAGCGGTACCCCCAGTCATTTTTTGACTGAGTTTTTCGAGGCTTTTGTCTGTTTTTTCGAGTCGTTCGACTCCTGGTGCCGTAGGGATGCCCGGTTTCAAGTCGTGCGGGGACTGTCATCGTATGATGTCGGTGACGGACCCGCACCGCGTGTGTCTCTACTGCCTGAGGCGCGACCACGACCCAAAGTCGTGCCCCGACTGCCGGGCCATGGCGCCGAAGACTTTGCGGGAGCGGTCTTGAAAGTTGCTGGAAGTCCGGCAGTCGGCTCCGCGCCGCTCGAGGTCCCGGTCCCGTGGGAAGTCGAGGGACCGGTCGTGGAGCCATCACCATCATTCGTCGAAGTCTTCGCACTCGGGGTCAGGTAAGGCGAAGCACAAGAAGTCGAAGAAGCGCCATCGCTCTCCGACTTCCCCTCGCCCGTCGCGGCTGAGGGTGTGGGTGGTGCCACCCCCGCGGCTCCGGCGGAGCCTACGCAGTCGCTGCCGGCCTACCCGCCCTTCCCGGGTCCGGGGGCGACTCCGGCCCAGCTGCAGGACTTTCTGTCAGCCATGGCCTGCCTCTTTGGGCTGTCGGGACCCGCCGGTACGCCTTCGGGCCCCGCCGGCCCAACTGGGGGTCCTCGCCCTTCACTGTTGGCGGCTCCGGCCCCGCCGTCGGCTCCGGCGCCGCAGGGCCCCCATGGATCCAGGCCTGGATCCCGGTCGACGCCAGTTGACCTTGTAACACCTCCACCGACGTCGACCCCACCGGACGACGTCCCCGGTTTCAGCCCTGATGTGCACACTGAGCCGGAACGGCGTCGCTCGACGCCGATTCCGACGGGACCCTTCTTTCCCTATGTCCAGCCTCCGTATTTTCGGCCTGTACCACAGCCTTCGGAGGAAGGGGAGGACTGGGAGGGGTCTGAGGACCCTCTCGCAGCTCAGTGCGAGTATGACCCGGACTGGGCAGAGGAGCTGGGGGATGCCAGAGGTCTTGACACCTCTCCTGACCTTGGCATGCTAACTCCTCCTACCGTGGCTAGTTACGCAGTGGTGTTGCGTAGGGCGGCTGAGGCTCTACACCTCCAACTCCCTACAGTGGCTGTCAGGACTAACCTCCTGACAGAAGTGCTTCAGCTGGCGGCTACCTCTGCGGAGCCACTGCTGCCCTTCAACGATGCACTTTCTGACGTTCTTTTGGGCACCTGGTCCAGGCCCAACACAGGGGCTCCTGTGGATAGGAACGTGGCCCGACGCCATCGCCCAGCCCCGGGCGACCACCTTTTCATCTCCCAACACCCCACCCCTGAGAGCTTGGTTGTCCAAACCTCCACGTCCCAAAGCGCATTCCCTACCGCACCACCGGATAGGGAATCCAAGAGACTGGAACAGTTTGGGAAGAAGATCTTTTCTTCCGCCAGTTCAGGGCTGCGGTCTGTGAACACCGCATGCCTCTTGGGCCGTTATTCCCACTCTCTGTGGGATACAGTGGCGCAAGTGCTGCCTCAGTGTCAGGAGGAGGCCCGGACAGTGCTCTCTCAGGCTATTGCTGAAGGGAGAGATGCAGCCAAGTTCACAATCCGATGTGGCCTTGACACCGCCGACTCGCTGGGCAGAGCGCTTTCCACGACCGTGGCGCTCCGTCGCCACGCCTGGATGAGGACTACTGGCTTCTCTGCTCTGTGGATGTCCAGAACACTCTCATGGACATGCCCTTTGATGGCATTCGCCTTTTTGGCAACAAGGCGGATAGTGCGTTGGAGCGTTTTAAGGACTCACGGGCTACGTCCAAGTCCTTGGGCCTTTCGGCCTCTCGCCCTCCTCCGCCTTCTGCCTTTCGCTCCTTTCGTGGCCACGGAAGGGGCGCCCCGACACGTTCGCTACAGAGCCACAGGCCTGCGCAGCAACGGTCTCAGCGCGGACGTGGGACCCGCCGAGGCGGGTCAGGGGGCCAGCGGGCAGGTCAGTCCACCTCCACCCCGGTCACCACTGCCTCCAAACCTTCCTAGTCCGGTCTTTCAGGACCATCAAACGCCAGTGGGCGGCAGGATTCGCCATCACCTCCCCCAGTGGCGCACCATCACTTCGGACAGATGGGTTTTACAAATAGTCCGAAGGGGCTACTTCCTCCCCTTCGAGACTACCCCTCCAGCCATGCCACCCCAGTACCACCGCATGTCGGGGGATCACTTGGCACTTCTCCAACAGGAAGCCGCGGCCCTCTTGGCCAAGGGGGCCATCGAGCGCGTTCCTGCGCCAGAAGTAGGACGTGGTTGTTATTCCCACTACTTTCTGGTGCCCAAGAAGGACAAGGGCCTGCGTCCTATCTTGGACCTCAGGGACGTCACCTGCTTCCTCCGGAAGGAGAAGTTCAAGATGTTGACTCTGGCTCAGGTCTTGTCTGCCCTCGACCCTGGAGACTGGATGGTAGCGTTGGACTTGCAGGACGCATATTTCCACATTCCCGTCCTGCCGGCCCACCGGCGTTACCTGCGGTTTACGGTAGGCACGAGCACTTTCAGTTACCGTGCTCCCCTTTGGCCTTCGGCAGCGCCCCTCGGGTGTTCACGAAAGTGATGGCGGTGGTCGCAGCTCAACTGCGCAGATCAGGGGTTCCAGTCTTCTCCTATCTCGACGACTGGCTGTTGAAGGCGGGCTCGCCCCAGGCTGTCGTCTCCCACCTCCAGACTACGGCCGACCTCCTGCATTCGCTGTGGTTCTACTTCAACGTGCCGAAGTCACACCTGATTCCCACTCAGAAGCTCCTCTTCATCGGAGCGGTTCTGGACACGATGCGCTTTCGGGTCTATCCTCCCGAACGGCGAGTCCAGGATATTCAGGTATGATTCCAATCTTCCAGCCTCTATCCTGGGTTTCGGTCAGGTTGACCCTGAGGCTGCTGAGCCTCATGGCCTCCTGCATCCTGCTGGTCGATCATGCCAGGTGGCATATGCGGGCTCTGCAGTGGGACCTGAAGTTCCAGTGGGCGCAGCATCAGGGGGACCTGTCCGAGTCCGTCCAGATCTCGGAGGGCACTGCAAGACAGTTGCAGTGGTGGCTCACAAACCGGCATTGGGTCAATGGCAGATCCCTCTCCCTTCCCCAACCGGAGCACACAGTGGTGACGGATGCGTCCCTCCTGGGATGGGGCGGCCACATGAGAGAGGAGGAGATCAGAGGCCTCTGGTCTCCGGCGGAGTCCAGGCTCCATATCAACCTTCTGGAGCTTCGGGCGATCTGACTTGCACTGAAAGCATTCCTTCCCTCTGTCAAGGGGAGAGTAGTGCAGGTGTTCACGGACTACACCACCGTCATGTGGTACTGCAACAAACCGGGCGGGGTGGGGTCGTGGACCCTATGTCAGGAGGCTCTGCGCCTCTGGACATGGCTGGAACATCAGGGTACTTCCCTGGTGGTTCGACACCTGGCAGGTTCACTGAACGCCAGGGCGGACGAACTCAGCCGCAGGTGCATGATGGATCACGAATGGCGTCTTCACTCGGAGGTGGCGCAAGGTCTCTTTCAACAGTGGGGAGAGCCTTGGTTAGATCTATTCGCCACCGAAGAGAACACGCAATGTCAGCAATTCTGCGCGTTGGAATTTCCAAGGCGGCACTCGCTCGGCGACGCTTTTCGTCGCGAGTGGAGTTGCGGTCTATTGTACGCCTATCCGCCTATACCACTTCTGCCCAGAGTGCTGAAGATCAGGCGCCACCGGGCCCAAGTCATTCTTGTGGCTCTGGACTGGGCTCAAAGAGTTTGGTATCCCGAGCTACTCAGGATGAGCATCGATCCCCCGATCAGACTGCCTCTTCGGGAGGATCTTCTGTCGCAGCAGCAGGGGACATTCCTCCACCCGAACCTGTCCAGTCTCCACCTCCTTGCTTGGAGATTGAGTGGCGGCAGTTGATTCCTTTTGACTTGCCTCCTGAGGTTTGTAATGTCATTCTGGCAGCCAGGCGTCCCTCCACTAAGTTGGTATACGCCTGCAGGTGGAACAAATTTGTGGCATGGTGCACAGCAAAGGCTGTGGATCCCCTTTCTGCCCCTCTTTCAGGAGTCCTTTTGTTCCTTCTTTCTTTGGCCCAGCAGGGCGCTGCTCTGGGCACTACCAAGGGCTACCTTTCTGCTATCTCCGCCTTTCTCAGGCTCCCTGATCAGCCCTCTCTTTTCAGGTCCCCTGTTGTAAATAGATTCCTCAAAGGCATTACTCACCTTTTCCCTCCTATTCCTTTTGTGATGCCACAGTGGGATTTGAATCTGGTACTCACATATTTAATGTGCGCTCCCTTTGAGCCTCTTCACAACTGTCCTTTACGTCTTTTAACTCTGAAGACTGCCTTCCTGGTTGCCATCACCTACGCTAGGAGAGTGAGCTCCAGGCTCTATCTTGTAAACCTCCTTTTCTGTCTGTCCATCCGGACAAGGTTGTGCTCAGAACCCGTCCATCCTTTCTACCAAAAGTTGTCACTGCTTTTCACATCGGGCAAACCATCACTTTGCCCACCTTCTTTCCGCATCCTTCCAGAGAGGAAGAGAGGCTCCACCGTCTGGACCCAAAACGTGCGCTCTCATTTTACCTGAACCGCACACAACAGTTCCGAGTGGATGACCAACTGTTTGTTGGCTACGTTGGTGCTAAGAAAGGTCGGGCCGTACACAAGCGGACTATCTCCCGATGGGTCGTCTTGTGTATAAAAGCATGCTATTCCCTGGCTAAAAAGGAGCCTCCGTTGGGGCTGCGCGCCCATTCCACCAGGGCGACGGCGGCCACTACGGCGTTGGGACGTGGTGTCCCCTTACAAGACATCTGTCAGGCAGCTACGTGGGCCTCGCTGCACACTTTTACTAAGCATTACTTCCTGGACAGCCAAGTCCGGAGAGACGGCTTCTTTGGGCGTTCTGTTCTCCGAGACTTTCTGGTGTGATCTTGGGTTCGCAGACCCACCACCGTTGTTGGTATTGCTGGTGTATCTATTCTAAGATAAGGAATCTATCACTACGTGTTTCTTTCAGATGAACAAGTTACTTACCTTCGGTAACGATATATCTGTAAGAAACATTAGTAGTGATAGATTCCTTACCGCCCCACCCATCCTCCCCGTTCTGCGAACTGATTTCTAGGGTTAATGTTATCCCTTTCAGGGCCCTAGTTTCAAGGCAGCAGTGGTCAGTATCTTGCATGGCTCTGCGTTCCTGGTGCGGAAAGTCGTGTACAGAACTGACGTCAGCGCGCGAGGGTGGCGTCTAAGTAGCTGCCGCGACGTCATCTCGGTGACCACGACGCCAACGACGGACGCGGAGCCGCACGACGCCACCTTCCGACGCACAGGGGTACTGCTGACGAAAACGTTCCGGATCCAGTCTGACGCCTGGGGGTAATTCTAAGGTAAGGAATCTATCACTACTGTTTCTTACAGATATATTGTTACCGAAGGTAAGTAACTTGTTCTTTAAGGGAGAAAGCAGATAGGCTGCGGTCCTGAATAGCAGGATCCCAGCCAGACTAGTCAAAACAGTGGGTGCAAAAAGCAAAAAGTGGGGGTAACCATAAGAAGCAGATCCTACTTTCCTACAATATATTAAGAACCCTATGCATCGATCTCTCAGTTGACGCCAGATACAACAAAATATCATCTGCATCTAGGGAGATACGGTCCTCCCACTCCTCTGACCATCTTAAGCCCCTGATAATGGGGTCTATACGGATCCAGTTTGCTTGGGGCTCCAGTGTCAATACAAATAGCAGTGGGGACAAGGGGCAACCCTGTCGCGTCCCCCTGCGATGAGCAAAGACGTCGGATTTTTTGTTATTCACGAATACTTGTGCCAGTGGGTCAATGTATCAGAGTCTAATCCAACTGACAAAGTTGGGACCAAACCCGAGTTTTTCTAAGACGGCAAAAAGGTAGGGCCATTCGATGGTATCAAACGCCATGGTGGCATCCAAGGACACCACCACTGCATCCTCTCTTAGAGTATCCACCCTTCCCATGACTTCATGAAGTCGGCTAAGGTTTAGTGATGTGTTCCTGGACTGCATAAAGCCCGATTGGTCAGGGTCGACCAGTCTAGTGATGACCCGAATCAGACGAGTGGCCAGCAGTTTTGCTAGTATTTTGACCTCTGCATTCAACAACGAGATGGGTCGATATGATAAGCATTTGTTTTGGGGTTTTTCTTCTTTATGTATGACAACCATAGTGGCTGTTCTGTGGTTTTGAGGAAGTTGACCCCTATCTCTGCTTTCCTCATACATGGTTTTGAGGTAAGGGGCGATTCTGTCGGGCTTTAATTTGTATAACTCGATTGGGAGGTCGTTCGGGCCCATCGCCTTCCCGGATTGGAGTCCTCTAATAGCTTGTGCCACCTCCTCATTCGTAAGGCCGCTATCCAGTAGTGCCCTATCGTGTGTTGATATCGCCGCAAGTATCATTTTGGACAATAGGGCCTTCGATTCTCCCTCCTTTCGAGTGGCATAGGATTCATATACTAGCTTATAGTGTTTAGCGAATTCGTCTGCTATTTCCTGCGTATCTGAGAGTATGTCTCCAGTGTCTACTAATAGTTCTGTGACCAATCGATTCGCGTGTTCTGTCCTATCAAGCCATGCCAACAATTTCCCCGCTTTATCACCTAGCTCGTATACTCTACCATAGCTTGTGTCTACTTAACGTTTTCGCCATGTCTTGAGCCACGCCTCTATATTATTTTTGATGTTGAGCATGTGTGTTGTATCCTGTACCCCAGTCCTAATAAGGTCCCCCTCTAGTTTCAGGATTTCTCCTTACGCGCCCTGGCAATATGGGATATTGCATGCCCCCGTATAACTGTAATAAAGGCTTCCCAGAGTGTCTGGGCTGATTCCACTGATCCCTCATTTTCTTTAAAGTAATGTTCTATTTCTTGGGTGATTTTCTTTTTAACCTTCGGATTTCGGAGGTGCCAGGTGTTTATCTGTGCTATTCTTCCCACCTGTCCTTTCCCGATCACCACATGTGCCCATATTGGGGAATGATTGGATATTCCCCTTGCCAAGTGTCAGATTTCCTTAATGTGTCCTGCCTGGCCTGCCGGGGTGAGAATATAATCTATTCGGGAGAGACTGTTATGAGCCCCTGAGTGAAATGTGTTCTGCGCTTCGGTGGGGTGGTGAACACGCCATGTATCTACAAGTCCCATTGCTTCTAGCAAGCGAGGGAGTATAGATTGTGCGGGTTTTATTTCTCTGGGGAATGTCGGTCCAGACGCCCCGATACCACAGAGTTAAAGTCTCCTCCCATTACTAATCTATCTATGGGGAACGTTAGCATGACCTTGCCTAGGTTTCTAAATGCCGCCTCCTGCAGGCCCAGAGGTACATACATCGACACGATGGTAAGTGCTTCGCCCTCCCAACTTCCAGATACAGCAGCGTACCTACCCAATGAATCGGTTCTCGTTTGATCTATTGCCATTGGGAAGGATCGTTTTTTCATGATACCCACTCTTCTCGACCCAGTAGTGAACCCTGAGTGCATCACTAGTTGGTAGCCCCACCTAGCCAGGGCCTTGCAAGTGTTACCTATTAAGTGCGTCTCTTGGGGTAGGACCACTTCAGGGGAATGTTGTTTAATGAATTGCAGTTTGATTCCTCTTTTAAGTTTGTCCCTTAGTCCATTTACATTCCAGGACAGGAGCCCAAATCTTTTATCGCCCAATGTGCCCATGTTTATGTTTACTGGTTACCTTCGCCTCAGTGATCACCTCCTCAATATTTAGCCAATTTTATCCAATCAAGGGGCCGGTCTGTGACCAGTGTGTCCCACTGGACAAATCCCCCCTCCCTGTGTCCCTCCCTGTGTCCCTCCCATGTCCCTCAATGTGAAATGTGGTTCTGCCATCTAACTGAATCAACAAAAATATCAAAGCCCAACTTTCCCCCTCCCTGCTCCCCTGCACTCTGGGCTCAGAACTGCCCATATCCCCCACCATGCAGAGTGCCTGTCGCCCTAAATCTAAACAAACTAAAAGTAATGGGGGGGGGGGGGTAGGCCGGATTCCCCAGCTCCCACCATCTATGCTTATTATACACTCATATCGATATAGATAAATCGAACAATATTAATTGAATTACTTAGCGTTCCTTGATTCTCTCAGTCCAACGGCAACACAGCTCCCGAAGGTCCCCTAGCAGTTATCACTATTCCCCAGGTCCACTTTCGCTGGTGGGCCTCGTCTTCCTTCCCTGTTGGGACGAATTTCTTTTTACTGGAGAGTGCTCTTTTCCTCTTCGGGAGTTGTTATCTTTCGCCGGTCTCCATCCCTCCAGCCAATCTGCCGCTGACTCCGGGGAATCAAAAAACCAAGTCCTTCCCTCTGCTTCGACACGGAGCTTCGCCGGAAACAGCATCGAGTAATTGGATACCTTTATCCCTGAGTTGCTTCTTGATCTCCAAAAAGGTGCGCCTTTGTCTCTGCACATTGATTGTGAAGTCCAGAAAGAAGGCGATTTCGCTATTGTCATACTTAATCGATGGGGCCGCATGGGCAGATTGTAGTATAATGTCTTGATCTCTGAAATTTAAGAGTCTCGCCAACGGGGGGGGACCCGGTTTTTGTCTATCTCCTGTAAGCTCTCTCCACCGTGAAGAATTTGGACAGATTCTTTGGTTTTAGGTGGTTGCAGATTAGGTTTTCGACAGAGGTCCGCTGCCGGTCCTTCCGCTTTCTTGGAAATTCTGGTTATCCTGATGTTATTCCGTCGTGACCGACCTTCGTAGTCATCCAACATACTTTCCATCCTCCTACCGGCGGCCTGGAGCTCCTTAATTTCTTGTCTCATCTGTTTTGACTCTCAGCTTAGCTCTGCAGTGACCACTTCCATGGTTTTGACTTTTTCGCTCTTTTTCTGTAAGTATGCCCTTATTAGTGTCACCTCAATGTTTATCGGGTCCATTCTATGTTCCAGGGACGTGCACACACCCACGATGGCATCCATGATGTCCTTTAACATTGTGTCCCCATTGACCGAGCCCAGCCCCATCGTCATGCATCCCCCCGATGACTGTGTCTGACTCGACCGTTTTCTGTGTGGTAAATGTATCCAATTTAGTCTGGAGAGTGCCTTTTGTTCCTTTGCTACCAGACATTGTGACCAGTTCTTTGGAGCCCGGCACAGACCTTACCGGGTATTGTCCACTTCCATGCCCTTGACAACCCTATTGACCCCCGTTGGGCCCTTGCGTTCCGCTAATGGCGAGCAGCCGGGCACCTCCTTTCCTTTCTCATCGGGCCTTAGTTATCTTTGATCGACCAAGAGTCCTCTTTCTGGCATCTGCTCTTGGGTCCCAAACAACAGGCCGCGCTTACCCCAGCATGCTGTTCAGGCTTTACTTTGCTCTCCGGTGATGACCCTTTTCTGCGTGTCGGGGCTTTATGGTTAATTCCAAAACCAGAGCCACCAATTTCTATTGCCCCTGAAGTCTTTAGGTTATCTCCCTCTTCCTTCCTTACCTCCGGTTCAGTCGACCGAGTTCCTATCTGCTGTTCTTTTCAGGCCACCTGTCCTGAATGGCAGATGTTATTGTCCAGTTTGGTCATTTCCACTTCTGTTGGTGTGCTGTGCCACGGCCGTTAGAGACGTGGATCCGGACGTTGTGGTGGCCCTGGCCTCACCTCTTCTTTGAATCTGGATTCTCTCTTCAGGATCGGTCCTTGCCCCTAGCTGATATTTACTGTATGCGCCATCAGGCATCCACCCTAATTCTGCGCCATCTTGTTTGGTCGGGCCGTCCGCCATTTCCGCGCCTTCGCCGGCGATTCTTCCTCTGCGCCTCTGCTCTCTCACAGCGTCCGCTTGTTTTGTGCCTGCGGCCCGCAAGCGCACTAACCGGTGGTTTCCCCAGCTCTACTTTTCCCTCTACGTGCCCCCATCAGGCCACGGATCGTTCCCTGCGCCTCACCGTGAATGGGCCCACCTTCGCTCGTCCTCCGCCTCTCGCGGCTCCTGATACACCATTTATTGTTCTCTGACCCCCGGTATCGAGGACACTTACCTGTTCTTTTGGGGTGTAGCGGCCGCCACTCCACTATTCACGCACCTCGTCAGTTCGGATCTTTTGTTTCCGAGGGTCCAACCGGGCGCAACCCACTAATTGAGACCGGGGCTTCCCGGCGTCGTCAGGCCGCAGTTCCGGTCTCGGTTGAACTCTTCTGCCGCAGCCTGTATTTTCCCCGGATTCTGTTGCGCTATAGCCTCTGTAGCTTATTCTTCTCCTTCCGACATGAGTTTCGGATAGTTTTGGCGGATTAATTAAGGGCAGAAGCCCGGGGAATCACAGAGCCTCACCGAAGTGCGTCCATCTCGATCGGCGCCTAAGCCACGCCCCAGCATGGTACCATTTTAGACCATTCATGCCTCTAGGCACTGTTGGGGCATATGAAAGCAATTTAACTTGTTTAATGAGAGCTTATTACAGGAGTCATTTATCATTGGATTAGAAGAAAGAAGGGCACACATTATGCATTGTAAAAAAACAAAGGGGAAAACATTTCAAAAACATTTGAAAGAAAGAAGATGAATGTAGAAAGAAAATGATCTACCCTAAAGTAAAATTAGACAGGAGGCAAAAGGGTACAATTATGTGTTTACAGAAGGAGAAACCAATTTAGGAAATGACCTGTAGGGATTAGTGGAAGGTTCATGGCAGATTTTACAAGGCGAAGAAACAGTCATTCCACAAGTTTATTTAGTTTGTGGACAGGATGTTTATTTTTAATTACCCGCTGATTGGTAAATGTTGGAAGGTGGTTTATTAGTAGGTGCAGGTAGGTACCTAAAGCTAGTAATAACACCTCAATCGCAAATAAGGTCCAGCCAAGTCTTAATAAATTAGTCCTTGTTCAACCCTTGGTAGCTTGTTTCACGAGCAGTCAGGCTTAACTTGGGAGACATGTGTGAAAAGCATTTATCACCAAAACAGTAAATAAGTAAGACACAAGACAAAATAAAAATCCAACACCAATTTATAAAAATAAAGAATATTTCTATCTTTAAAATAACACCAAAACTCCAATATAGGGAACTGGAGATATGAATTTTTAAAGATTAAATGTCAAATGTATTTTCTAGCACCAAAAAGTGAAAAGCGCTAACCGCGGCTATGTGGTCGCACTTGACCGGGATCAAGTCAAAGTTTAAGGCTGACCGTAATGGAGAGCGGGTCGGATACGTTGGATGGTTGGGGCCGGTCAAAATTTTACCTTTGCACTTAGTTACTTTAATGGAGCTTTTTCTCTCGACGTTGAGTAGTCGTCCTCGGCAATATGGCTTTCTATTCAATGACAGCAGCCTCTCTTCAGCTCGATGCCTCGGTGAGTCCTAGAGGTCTTTGTCTTCGTCGATAGCGAAGAGCTCTGGAGCTTTCAGCGGGGAAAACCTGCAAGTCAGGCCGGGTCGCGAGTCGACATCGCCAACTTGACTCGTTGTCGAGGTTGGTGAACTTATGGAGCTTTTGCGAAAAAGTTTTCAAAGTTCTCAAACTTCTGGATCTTCTTCCAGAAGGTCTCTTGAGGGTCCACAATACCAGCCAAGGGTCCATAAGCTCTGGGTTTTCTCTTGGAGGTTTGGGGCTACAATTCCCACAATGCACTAGGCCAAATCCTTTAAAGTCCAGGTGA
Source organism: Calotriton arnoldi (assembly GCA_963921515.1). Classification (NCBI taxonomy): domain Eukaryota; kingdom Metazoa; phylum Chordata; class Amphibia; order Caudata; family Salamandridae; genus Calotriton; species Calotriton arnoldi. The sequence goes on from CAWUFW010004655.1 coordinate 676,393, forward strand.
GCTGGTCAGCTGGGTTTAGCAACACTTACATTAATTTCTTTCTATGTCTTTATACCTGGATCCAGAGCTAGCTCCTACTTTTTTCACATTCTTTGGTGTGACTTTAAAAAAAAAAATAATGTCTTTCCATTGAGCAAGGGAACAGGTCTCCTCCCAAAACAAGGTTTAAAACTTGTAGGGGCTGCCCCAAACCAATGTCTGACAGATCCCCAAGAGGTGTGTGTCTGGTGTTTGAGGTATGGCCATGACTCAGTCATGCATGCATTATACCCTATGCACCTGAAGGCAATCCAGGGACATGAAGCCAAATTCAATACCGACATCAGTGCCACCAACAACAGAGGATGTCGATTCCATATTACTATCCGATTGTGAGCTGATCTGTCTCAACCTCCGGTGAAGCTACTCTCAAGCTCAGTTCTTTTGTTTCTGACTCCCTTTCCCTTGGACTCTTATAGAACAGCACACCTGCCTAGGATCAGTGCCTCCTGTGCTCCTCTTCGTACTCGGATTGGACTCCGACCAGAGCCAACCAGGTTTTGGGAATTATGGTGGTGACGGTGGGGACAATGTTATAATGAGTCAGTTGATGTTGTTCAGCAAGACCGCAATGAGTGGACACTTCCCCTCACACAAGGCTGGTCTCTCCCACTGGTCCTTCGACAGACAAGTCTACTTCATTCCCCGTGGTAATAAGACTGGCAGCCGAGGTCTTAGGCATATAGTTGCCTTCTGTTGAGGTAATGATAGGCTTACTCACAGAGGTGCTGCAACCCAGACATCATTCCTCTGAACAACTACTGCCTTTCAATGAGGCCCTGAATGACAATGTCATGGGCGCTTGTGCCAAGCCTTGCTGCTGTTCACTTGTAAACCGGCAGGTTGCACGTTGTCGCAAACCAGCTCAGGGCCACCCAGCTTTCTAACACAGCATTCAACCCCTCAGAGCCTGGTAGTACAGGCCTCCTTTAACAGGGTTAACCCTAATTCTTACCTGTGATGAAGCATGCCACATGATGTGGGTGAGGTTTCCTCTCCCAAAAAGATTTGTCTTTTGCTAGGGATTCCTAGCCCAAGTAGGGTATTGAAGAATTAAAACCATTTTTGGTAAATCCCCTTCTGCAGGGGTGGGTGGGTGGGTGGGTGTGGGTGTGGGTGTGGGTGTGGGTGTGGGGGTGTGGGGGTGTGTGTGGGGGTGGGTGTGGGTGTGTGGGTGTGTGTGTGTGTGTGTGTGTGTTTTCGTTCTTTACCTTTCTCCTCATCCTGCGGTACAACCTGTGGTTCAGTGTGGGCCTGGTGCATTGTCAGTTTGCTGTGCTCCCTGTTGTTTTCAACAGTGCCCCTAAGGTGGTGGTCGGTGCCCATCATCCGAAGTCGGCGGTACTAGTTTCCCCTCTACCTCATTAACTGGGTATTAAACGCGTGCTCGCCACAGTCCATCGTTGGCCACCTTGAGATGACTGCGAACCTCCTTGCATCTCCGAGCTTCACTTTTAACCTGACTAAATCAACACAGACTACTTCACAGAGGCTCCCCTTCATCGCAGCCATCCCACCTTGCTGGAGTTGCTGGCCTTTTGCTTTGCATTAAAAGCCTACCAACTGCCCATGCAGGGAAGACTGGTTCGGATCCTCACGGGCAACACAACTGCCATGTGGTATTGCAGCAATCAGGGTGGAGTGGGATCCTGGGCTTTTTGCCAGGAAGCCCTGTACCTCTAGAACTTGGTGGGTCGTTCGAATATCTACCTGATCGTACACCACATGGCACGATTTTTAAAAGCCATGGGGGATTAACTCAGCTGGTGATGTCTGTGGGATAACAATTGACCGCTACACCAGGAGGAAGAACCCTGGCTCGATCTTTAAGCCACTGCTGAGAGTACTCCGTGTCAACACATTTGCGTGTTGGAGTTTCTTAGAAGGCTCTCTCTCGGAGATGCATTCAGCCTAGATTGGAGCACTGGAGCCCCGTATGCCTTCTCGCAGCTGCCTCTCCAGCCCCGAGTACTGAAGATGATCAGGAATGACTGCGCCCAGTTCATCCTGGTGGGTTAGGATTTGGCCCGGAGAGTGTGGTATCTGGAACTTCTGGGCATGACTGACTGTCTTCCGATCATGCAAACGCTTCAGGGGATCTTCTTCCTCAGCAGAGGGGCAGGGACTTTCACCTGGGCCTACGCAATCTACACCACCACGTGTGGAGATTGAGGTGCGGCAGTTGAATGTTTTCAATCTGCCTCCCAAGGTAGTGTATGTCATCATGGCAGCTAGATGTTCTACTAAATCGATTTACGCAGGCAACGGGGACAATTTTGTGGCTTGGTTTGGCTCCTGGAACACAGACATGTTGCAAGCTTAAACTGCACTTGTGGTGAACTGGGCACTGTTAATGTTTGTGTGCCTTTTCGCCTTTTTTTAAGTTTACCGAACCAACCATCCTTGTTTAAATCACCTGTTGTGATTCGTTTTCTCAAAGGCCTGGTCCATATTTCCCCCCCTTAAGCCCTTCTTGATACAGCAGTTGGACCTCAAGTTTCTTTTCTTTTATATGCACCTTTTTTTTTTTAGCAATTTCACAGCTGTCCTCTACGCATTCAGACCCTGAATGTGGTCTTTCTCATCACTGGAACCTCTGCTCATTCAGTGAGTGTGCTTCAAGCTTTGCGAGTCCAGCCTTACACCACCTTCTTTTTGGACAAACTGGTGCTGAGGTCTAGTGTGGTCTTTTTACCAAAAGTTGTCACTGCATTTCACGTCAGACAGTCCATCACTCTTCCGACGTTCTTTGCTCCACCTCACTCCTTGCATGACAAGGACAGAATGCATTGCTAGAACGGCAAAAGAATACTCTATTTTGTCGATCAAATCAAAGAGTATTGGGTGGACTATCAGCTCTTTGTTGGGGTTCTACATGGAAAAGAAGGGAAAGGCAATGCAGAAAAGGACTTTGTCTGGTTATAAGTCCTCTGCATTAAGATCTGCTACACGATGGGCAACAAGTAGCCTTCAGAGGGGTTGAGGGCCCATTTCACCAGGGCCAAGGCTTCTACCAGTGCTTTGGCACTCGGGGTGCCTGTCTTCAGTATTTTTCAGACTGCAACGTGAGCATCAGTGCACACGTTCATGAAGCACTATTGCCTTCACAACCAAGTCTGACAGGAGAGGTATTTTCGCCATTCGATCCTGCAGGACTTTTATTCAGTGCCATTCTACTGACCCATCACCTTGGGAGTTGCTGTTTTGTCATCTATTCTAAAGGTGAGGAATCTGCGGGTAGAAGTATCCATCTGAAGAACAAGCTACCTTCAGGAACTGTCTTTCTGATGGACACTCTTGTCTTACCGCAAATTCCTCTCCTATCTCCCGCCTCCCAGTTCTGTTAAATTTTCCATCTAAAAAGATTACGAATTAGAGATCTGCACACTGGGTTGACATATTGATTTTTGGGCTTCGCGTTACAGGGTGTGGACAATATCCCCAAAGGAACTGACATTACCGTGCTGGGGTGGTGCCAGTATGAGGCTCCAATTGGCACTTCCAGGGCGCAGTGGAGTCTTTGCAGAGACGCATGACCACCTACTGGCACACAGAGACTTTGCTGGAAAATTTAAAGGACCCAGTCTGGCAGCTAGGGATATTCTAAAGGTGATGAATCTGCAGTTAGATAGTATCCACCAGTAAGCATGTTAACGAAGGTAAGTAACTCGTTCTTTTGTATCACTGTATTTCAGTACAATGCATAATGGTTATTCTGTATAGAACCATTGGTACATAATCCAAGTTTTATTCCGTCGACAAGCATCGATATGTGTGCATGTTGTACTGTTGGGGAATTACTTTGTTAACTCTGAGTTAAGAGTGCATTTGTTTGCTTGTGGGGAGTCACTTGTAGATAGTGCTATTGGGAGTGTTGTGATTGTCAACTCTATAACAAAACTACATAGTAGAATAGTTGTGAAATGTTTTCAGTATTGATCTGGTGTGAATGTGTGTGGATGATTAGTTGGTGGTGCTGTTCATGCGAAAGCTGGCCCCAGTAGCAGCTTGTGTTTGGAACTTATGAGTGGTGTTTAGCCCACGCGCCTTTGGATGTTTTTCAGTCTTCTACAAAATAGTTCAAGTGCTACATTTCATTGATGCGCTGTCTACCAGATAATTAAGAGGAAGCATTGAATAAATCATTTACTAGGTCACCTGCCCTTTCACACTATAAAAGAGCAGAATAAACAGGCATTTGATGCTGGCAACAGGGGATCCTTTTACGCTTGTACCACCTCACGTTTTTGCAGACCAAGGTGCTTGGGTATTCATAGGCAGTCGCCTGCAGGTGTGAAATCCATATCACGTCCATAAGGAGGAGAAGAAAGAAGTGGTTTGCTATGGGGCAGTAGGAGACAATAGGGGGGGATAAGAAGTGGGTGTTGAGTAGATTGCAGAGGGACCCCAGTTTGGAGGGCAGAGCGTACTATCAGGAAGTTGAGGGAGGGTGGCAGTTTTCTAGGTGAGGGCGATGCCATCACAGAAGGATACGTGAAATCAAGTTGAGGGAACCTAGTAAAGAAGCATTGGTAAAAACCAAATAATATATGCCATTTAACAAGAAATGTTGACCATGATTGGCCAACTCATATAAGAGGATTAAGGTGAAATCGAGTACCCAGACTCCTGCACATCATATATCTCGAAGACTTGAGGATATTTGAGAATACAGGAAACACTTAGTTTGGTCAGCCCAGACGCAAAAATAAATTAGGCTGGAAGTACACAGTTGCTGAGCATTGTTAGGCATACGCAGAAGATGATTAAGGGCACAAGGAAATAATAGAAGCCCACCTGCTTGGCTCATGTCAACCCAGATATGAGGTTAAATACTATGGGTGAAGAGTACATGGGCCCATACTATTGTGTTAGGTTTACACAGTGGACTCTTGAGGGCGTCTTAGAATAACAAATTCCCACAAGGTTTGTTTAGATCTATCTTAATGGTAAATTATGTTTGGGGTGATTAGCTGAGAGTACACAGACCTTGAGTATTGTTACGTCCCTCTTGAAGAAACTTATTGGAATCCGAGATGTTGGGCATTGTAATAATCTGAAAAAGGCTCATCTTTCCGATGGTAGACGGTGGGTGGAAATGCATTCATTGAGCTGTGGGTACTTCTTTTGGTATTAGGTGTGGCAGCAGCGTTTTATCAATAGCTTATGTATCTTTCAGGTATAGAAAATGCCCACTCCACTGCCAGAAGGCTTGAAATAGTCGAAGTGTGATGGTGCTGGCCACGGTCTGTCAAATGTTTTGGGCATGCAGTGTTGGGAGTGCCACAGGGATCTTGTTTGAGCCCTATGCTGTTCAATATATATGTGCCCCCCTTGCAAAGATTATTAGAGAATTTGGTTTCACCCCCATTTCTTATGCGGATGATACCCAACTTCTCCTATCTTTTAATAAAAGCTCTCTGACCACAAAATCTCGTTTTTCAAAGGGCATGAAAGCTATTTTTTCATGGATGACGGATAACTCCCTCCAGCTAAATGCTGGAGAGGCTGAGATTATGCTCTTTGGTAATGCCAATATACTCTGGTCGGCAGATTGGTGACCTGCGGATTTGGACATTGCCCCTATCCCTAAGACTGTGGTAAAAAACTTAGGTGTGCATTTAGATCAGACCAAGTCTATGAAGGACCAAGTTGTGGCTACCTCTGGGACCTGCTGCCATGTGATGCGTCTTTTGCATAGAATATCCCCCCCTTCTTCCACTATCTGTATGTAAAACCTTTTTTCAGGCACTGGTCATCAGTCGTCTGGACTATTGCAACGCTCTTTTGGTCGCAGCTAATGAATCTTTACTGAATAAACTACAGGTACTACAGAATACTGCGATGCGGCTTGTCACAAATATGCCCCCTAGAACAGCCTCCCTCCCCCTCTTGCAACAACTTAATTGGCTGCCCATTCACCAGAGAATCAAGTTTAAAATTTGCTGCATTGTACATAAAGCCCTAAATGGCAAAGGACCCAGTTACCTAGCTGATAAACGTATCCCCTACCAGCCGGGCAGGGTCCTACGCTCTGGAGAGAAATGTCTCCTTACCATTCCTCGCTTCAAGAAATCCCATTCAGAAGGTAATGCTTTTTCCTATATGCCCCCCCCCCCCCTGTTATGGAATCAACTGGCCCTTACACCTAGAAGATGTGATGATCTCTCGATTTTTAGGAAACTCCTCAAAACTGAACTTTTTGCTGTTTAACTTTCTGTTGGTTCTGCTCTTGTACTGCTCTAGCGCGGAGATACCACTTCGGGGGTGATTTGGGCGCTCTATAAATTCTTAAATTAAAATTAAATTAAATTGGACATCTTTCTGTGACATTATGTCTTGGGTGTTGTGTCTGTAACGTGCCATCTCTTTTGTGGTTGGTGCTGTTGGTGTACCCGTGCTGTGGTGTGAGTGGATGTTCTGTTTTGTTGTGCATATCTTTGGGATTTGTGAGGCCTTTTTTGTGTGCTGGGGATGTTTGTGACTACTGGAGAATACCTTGACTGGTACGGTCTTTTACCACTACTGTCAGTCACAAAGCCACACTATTCTTACACTCCTATTTTATTTCTAAGTTAATGACTTTGGGCGCTTGACTCCTTCTAGGTTGCTAGGGCAAACAGTCACAACTTACGCTAGTAAGTGTCAGGGTTTAGAAGCTCAGAAACAGTAAATTACATTGTACAACTTCAGTGTCCAGTCAGTGCGTTAACTTCAAAGACAGATTGAATCATTGTTTATTTGCAGGTAAACTGAGTAGTTAAAAATAGGATAAACCACAAAAATCGAACTGAAGTACAGCTTCACAATTGTACTCTCTTACACAAATTGTTAATTTTCTACAGCCAGGGGCATGGCCCATAGGCTTCTTTGAGTCTCTGACATTATGCAAGTCATTGTTCCCTCTACAGATTCAGGTTAATGTTAGAGATATAGAATTGTTGCTTCTGGATGAAGTCCTTGTAGTGATCCAAATCTGGGTACTAGCGTGGAAGGAAGTTTGAAGGATCAAAGCCTCAAATGCTTAATTTCCAATAGAAACACAGAAATAGTTCCTAAAAATGATAGGCCCATAAAGCAGCCTCTCAAACAACAAGCAGCCTCGTCCCAGTGATTCCTTTAGCGTGGTACAAATCTTCATAGTTAACCCTTTTAGGTTCAGTTAGTGATGATGCAGGTCAAGTCACCATTGTCTGGTTGAGGGCACAGTTTACTGGAGCCAACAATCAGCTAATTACTAATTTATTACCAACTATATTTAATGGCGACAAATGGTGGGCCATTATTCACTGTCCCATGCCCTGGTGAACTTCATCCTTACTATACAGTATCTCCAACTGTGTTGTTTAAATTTTGTGTTCATTTAGGCACCAACAGAATCCAATGGATTCACCAGTTCCTACTCTGAACTGGGCTTTAGAATTTTGGATTGATCAGAAATTTAAATGTAGATATGTCTTGAACCATAAGGGCTGGAAGCATGCTTAAAAAGATTCCAAAAATCAGGATAATATCCCTCTTATAACTGAATGAGACCCCACACTGGAGTAGTGACATTAAATTACCTCCTGGTTAGAAGGTACTGTGGGCCCTCTAAGGGTACAGTCAGATTTGGGATTGTGCATTCTCAACATCTTGGCAAAGACGGCTTCTCTACTCTATTGCTCATGAATCATTGTTTCTTCTAGCCAGCTAGCATGTGAGATATCATATTTAACTGCCAAACTTGGACCATTAAGATGTCCTCCAGGCGCATTCTTCATTTTGCCTGCTCTTTTACTGGTTTTATAGGGATTACATCTGTTCTCCTGGTTGATACATTACAGCTCATTTAATGCAGGTGTGTTGCGGAGTACCTGTTTAAGGTCTTTCATGACTTCTGACGCTCTCCAGGTCATATAACTGTGGGATCAATCTTGGAGGTCAGGACTATCGACTATGGTCAACAAATTTCTTAAATACATGGGGAAAACATAAAATGTCTCTCAGAGGTTATCTGCTTCAGTGATTGAAAGTCATGTGGAAAGGCTGAAGGAGAGTGGATGGCAGAGGCTCAATTTGCTGGTACATGGGGATACCGGCTACACATTGGGTGTCTCTAGGGGAATCCTGCAGTTCATTAATACAATACGGTCCTGGTTGCGTGAGTCGTTCCAGAGATTGGTCTTCATCTCTGTCAAAGTTGTCAGGTAATTCGAATGAACAAATACAAGAAATCTAAGCAGGACTTGGCCCCTTCCCGCCACACTCACGAGACTGTGTGGGGTGGCAACATACTTCTCGATCTTGCTTCAGAGGTCGATTTATGTCAGAGCCTATCTTGAATCTTGTTCTGGCACAACCTGAGTTTCTGAGGCCTTCCGCCACTCCAAAACAGATCATAGAATTCCGCAAGGCCAAGCTCCAACTCTTTGTCGACTCCATCTGGCGCACCTTCGGGCCTCATGGAGCAGAGAGGCCCTCCATCTGGAATACCATCAGCGAGTTCGCCCTTTTCATCTGTTGGACACTCTAAGCCGATCACGGGTCACTTCCGTCTCCAGTTCTTACTCCACCTCTAGCACCAAGGTGCATGCTGGCTCCCGTAACTTCATCACCGATGCAGAATCCATTGATGCCAGAAGAGGAGGTGCCAATTTTACTCTGACTCGGCACCAGTTCAACCCTGACCATGTCCGCGCCCAGCTGCTGTCGAGGCACCACTTCCTCCACCCAAGCTTTCACAAGGTGAACATATATGCTACATTCCCTGTTTGGCATGGATTTGGACAATGATTATGGCGTGGGAGATGACTTGGTGAGAATTGGTATGATGAGTTTCGAGAGGCTTGTGGCCTTGATACCTCTCCTGAGTCATGGCCTTTCCACTGAGAAGAGTGCTTCTTACACCTTGGTACTGTGTAGGGCAGCCAAAGTCCTTGACTTCCAGCTCCCCACCTTGGTGGTCAAACCCATTGTTCTTACAGAAGTCCTTCAGCCGCGGCAGACACCCACTTAGTCCCTCTTACCTTTTAACGTGGCAGACAACCCCTGAAAGCTTGGTGGTGCAGATGTCTGCAAGCAAGACTAACTCCAACAGATTCCAAACTACTCCTCCCCGATAGGGGGAATAGATAGTCTAAACGGGTGTAGATGTTTGGAAAGAGATTCCTCTCCTGCACCAGCTTGGTGCTTCAATCTGTAAATTACAGCTATCTCCTGAGATGCCATTCCACGCCCTATAGAATTCGGTGGCTTAAGCCCTCCCAGGTGTTCCTGAAGAATCTCCGAGCTTGAACACTACCAATTTCATCGGGCAGGCCGTTGACACCAGTGTCTCATTTGCCGGCATGCTTGTTTGCGGTAAACTGTCTTTTTTCGGGCGATGTCCATTTGTCCCTCATGGATATGCTGTTCGCCAGAACTAGTCTGTTTGGAGACAAGATAGGTTCTACTCTCAAGCGGTTCAAGAAGAGCAGGGCCACGGCATGCTTCCTGGACTTGTCTGCCCCACCCTGCCAGCCACAATTGCCCCACTGCTCCTTTTACAGCTTCAGCAGAATTGCCCCTCACCGCTAGCCAATACAACCTCCACATGGTGCCCAGTGGTAGGCTGTGGTTCACACCACTCATGTTCAAGGTCAATGGGCTACCCAGTCCAGTAGCCCCCACCCCTCAGTCCACCTGTCAAACCACTCTGGGTGCCTTTAGTGGAGCGCAGACACCCAGTGGGAGGCAGAATTCGATGATTCTTGCCGGGTTGGCATTCCATAACATTGGACAGGTGTGTCCAGCAGATTGTTCAGCGAGGATATAACCTACCTTTTATTCTCTCACTGCAGCACTTTCCACCATCCCCCGGTGACTGACGGAGGACTATCTCTCCGTTTTGCGGCAGAAAGTGCAAGTCTTTCTGGCCAAAGGAGGTATTGAGTGGGTGCCCATGCCAGAAGTGGGACATGGTTGTTATTCCCACTACTTTCTTTTCCCTAAAAAGGATGGAGGCCTTCATCCAATTTTAGACCTGTGCCCTCTCAATGCCTTCCTCCAGAAGGAGGAATTCAAAATGCTCACTCTGTCCCTGGTCTTGTCTGCCCTTGAACCTGGAGACTGGATGGTGGCGTTGGATCTGCAGGGCGCATATTTCTACATACCTGTCCTGCAGGCCTATCGGTGCTACCTGCGGTCTGTGACAGGAGCATCTTCAGTATTCTGCATTTTGTTTGCTCCCCTTTGGTTTTACCAGTTCCTCTCCGGTGTTCACAAAAGTGATGGTGGTGGTGGCATTCTGGCCACAGTTCGGTTTCATGCCTTTTCTATGGGAAAGACAGTCCAGGACATTCAGGCTATGATACTGATCTTTCAGTCTCTGGCCTGGATTTCAGTAAGATTGACTCTGAGGCTGCTGGGACTGATAATATCCTGCATCCTGCTGGTTGAGCAAGCCAAATAGTATAAGCGTGCTCTACAGTGGGATCTGAAGTCTCAGTGGGCCCAACATCAAGGGGACCGTCTCAGATTTTAGAGGAGACTGTAAAAGAACTGCAGTGGTGGTTGCGCGATTGGGTCAGTGGCAGGTCCCTCTGCCTTCCCCACCCAGATCTGACAGTGGTGACCGATGCATCGCTTCTGGTTTGGGTGGCCATCCGGGAGAGGTGGAGATCAGAGTCCTCTGGTCTCCAGTGCAGTCTCGGCTCCATAAATGTAAATGTAAGTCCGTTTTTATATAGCGCAGCTACTCACCCTTACGGGTCTCAAGGCGCTGGGGGCCGGAGTGGAAATTAAGTGAGCTATTGCCCAGAGTCACATGGTGCTGAGCTGCCGCCGGAGCCGGGGATCGAACCGTGAACCCTGTGCTCCGGAGTCAGCTGCCCTGGCTGCTGCACCACACCTCTCCATATCAATCTTAAGTAGCTGAGGGCGATCTTCTTGCCGTCTGAAGTCTTCTATCCATCCATCTAGGGAAGGCTGCTACAGGTGCTCACGGACAACACCACTGCCATGTGATACTGCAACAGGCAGGTCGGGATAGGGACTTGGACCCTATGTCAGGAAGCCCTGCACCTCTGGAAATGGCTGGACCATGAAGGTATTTTTCTGGTAATGAACCACCTGGCAGGATCGTTGAATGAAAGGGCGAACAAGCTCAGCTGTCAGTGCCTCGTGGATCACAAGTGGCAGTTTCGCCCAAAGGTGATGCAACTTCTCTTCTGTAAATGAGAAGACCCGTGGCTCGATCTGTTCGGCACTGCTGAGAATGTGCAATATCAGAACTTCTGCGCGTTGAAGTCTAAAACTCGTTCTGCCTCAAGTGGAACTTGGGACTCCTGTATGCGTTTCTGCCAATACCACTCCTTCCCCAAATTCTCAAAAACATCAAGACCGACCAGGCCCTAGTCATCCTAATGACCCCAGATTGGGCACAGAGTATGGTATGCAGAACTCCTGTGCTTGAGCCTCTGTCCTCCAATCAGGCTGCCCCTCTGGAAGGATCTGCTGTTGTAACCGGGCTTTCTGCACCCAGGTCTTCGCAGTCTCGACTATTATACTTGGAGATTGAGCGACAACTGAACACCTTCGACCTTTCACCAGAGGTAGTGGATATCATCTTGGCAGCCAAGCATCCTTCAACAAAAACTGTATACGCCCGTCATTGGGACAAATTTGTGGCTTGGTGCGGTACTCTGTAGATGAATATGTGATGTTACATCGCGATCAAAATGATCGCGGTATGTAACATCGCAGTTTTTACAACGCAAGTCGTTACAACGACTTGCGCTGGAGGGCGCTGGACTTAGGAGTAGTAAGATTTACTATTCCAACACCAGTCTACGTACAGTAGGGAAGGTGTTGGAATAGTAAATCTTACTATTCCTTAGGTTATAGCGCCCTCCAGTGCAAGTCGATGTAACGCTTGCGTTGTAATGGCAGCGTTCTAAATGCATCGCGGTGTAAAGGATGTTTCCCCTGTAGATAGACCACCTCCAGGCAAAGTTATCTGACTTTTTGTTATTTGTTTTGTCCTTACCCAGCAAGGCTTTGCTCTGGGCACAGTTAAAGGGTATGTTTCAGCTCTTTTGTGGTTTTCGGATCAGCCCTCATTGTTTGTCTACATTTATGTGCTTTCTGAAAGGTTACGACATTGGTTTCCTGCTTCCCCCTTTGTCATGACACAGTGGAACCTAAACTTGGTCCTCACATATCTGACCTGCAATCTTTTTGAGATGCCTTTTAGCTTGTTCTTTGAGCCCTCTCAGCCTCAAGACAGTGTTCTTCTTCACCATAACATCATCACAGCATGTGAGTGAGCTTCAAGCTGTTTGTGCCAATCCTCTGTACACCCCCTTCTTTCCAGAAAAGCTGTTTTAGTGCACACAGGCACCTTTCTTGCTAGAAATTGTGACGCTGTTCCATAATTGGTGAAAACATCATCTTGCCGGCATTCTATGCTCCACCTCGTCCATCGAAGGAGAGACTCGAACATTAGGACCCCAAGGGAGCACTAAGCTTTTATATTGATTGCACCAATGCGTGAAAAAGGTAAAGCTGTGCAGAAGAGAACCATACCCCTCAGGATCATGCTCTGCATTAATATCTGCTACACACTGGCTAAATAGCAGCCTCTTGAAGGACTGCATGCTCATTCTTCCAGGGCCTAAGCTGCTACTACTGCGTTGGCAGAGGAAGTCCCTATCCTGGACATTTGGCAGGCCGTTATGTAGGCATCCCTCTGGTTGTTCACAAAGCACTACTGTCTGGACAGCCAGGTTTGCCCGCTCTGTCCTGCAGTACTTTCTTTTTTGAGTCCATTCATAAACCCACCTCCAAATAAATACTGCTTTATCTATTAAAAAGAAGTCATCTGTGGCTAGAAGTCTCTATCAGAAGAACAAGTTACTTATCTTCAGTAACCTTCTTACTAGTAAAGTCTCTAACCTCAGATTCCTAGTACACCTTGAATTTCAGAGGTCGTAGGTGGCCTCTCCACAGGTAGAGGCCATAAGGAAGCCATGCTGCGACTTTTAGGTATGATTCCAACTCCCTCTTGAGTCCCTTTGGGCCACAAGGAACTGCAGGTGGCCTGAGTTGAACTTCCGCCAGTAGGGCATGTCCCAGTGTTGACTGAACCTGTTGGACTGACATTGGGCCATACCTCCACACCTACGGTGAAGGCCATGCTAGTCCTGTCTGCACCGATGCCAGCCTCTGCACCACTAGCGCCAACTCCGGATCCAACTCTGATCCCTGTGTCGGATTCGGATCCAATGGGTAAACAAGCTGCAGCCATAGGTGGAGGATTACTGATAACTATCCCCCCTCCATCATCCCTGCAATTCTTTATTAGCAAATCAAAATCCTACTTGCAGCCAACACAGAGGACTCCCTTCTTAGGGGCCACCCTGGACACAGTTACTATCAAGGCTTTTTCTTTCCACTGTGAGTCTGGTACATTCAAGTTATGATCCTGATGTTTTGGGCTCAATCCTGGGTTCCAGCATGGACAGTTCTGAGGCTTCTTGGTCTCATGCATCTTGCTGGTCTATCATAACCTTTGCGCATTTGGGCTGGGTACTGGAATCTCTGGTTGAAGTAGGTCCAGCACTAGGGTTGTCTCTCAGATAGCATCTGTATTGTGACTGAGGCAGCCCGGGATCGTTGGTGGTGGCTGATAGAATCCAAACCAACCTGTGGTAGGCCATTTACCCTACCCCACCTAGAGCTCACACTAGTCATAAATGAATCAACTCTTCGCTCAGGTAACACCTGAGAGGGGTGAAATCAACTTTGGTGCTTGAGGGAGTAGACGCACTAGTAGCACCACATCTCCTGAAGCTTGGTGTCATTTGGTTTACTTTGAAGGCAAACCGAATGTCCATTAAGGGAAAGCCAGTCCAGGACCTGACTGAAACATGACGGCTATGTGGTACTGCAAAAATCCGGATGGTGTGTGATCGCATGTGCTATGCTTAGACTCTGGAGGTGTAAGGGATCCCTCTGACGACCTTTTGGCAGGTTTCCTAAATGTCAGGGCAGACACACTCCTCAGATGTCATATTGTGGACTACAAATGGCATCTACACTCTGAGATGGTTCAAGGAATCGTCGCCCGGTGGGCTGTGACTTGGGTAGACTTTTTTGCCACTGCTGAGAATGTGCAGTATCAGGTGCCGAACCTTTTACCTCAAGGCTCGCTGGAGATACATTTTCAATGGGGTTCTGGTCTCTTTCTGTATTCAGCCTACATTGAGGTTCTGGTCTCCTGTATGCTTCCCCACCTCTGCTGTGAGTTTTGAAGGTCAGGAAGAACTGAGCTAAACTCATCCGGATGGTCTGATTTGGGCCTGGAGAGAGGTGGTACTCTAGCCTGAGCATATATCCTCATCAACAGGACACTGTCCTGCACTATAATTTCCATAACCTACACTTCGATGTGTGACGATTGAGTGGAGCCAATTGTTTATTTGATCTGTCTGCAGTAGTAGTGGATGTTATTGCTTTATCTCGGCACCTGTCTGCAAAATTAATTTATTCTGGTGGCTGAAGTTTATGGCCTTGTTCGGAGGCTCTAGTTGATCCTCTTCAGGGCAAGCAATCTAATATTCTAATGTTTGTCTCAATCACATTAAAGGTTATTTGTCAGCTTTCTCTTCCTTTCTGCTGTTGTCTGACCATCTATTGTTATTCAAGTCACCAGTTGGGATGTGCTATTCAAAAGAGCTCATATATAGGTTCCCTTCTTTGTCCTTATTCATCAATGGGAACTTAATTCGATCCTAACGTTCTTGAGTTACACACCTTTCGATCCTATGCACAGTTTTTCATTAAAATTAGTTTTATGAAGACATTACTCCTCATTCAAATTTCTTCTGTGTGCCGTATCAGTGAGCTGCAGATGCCACCTCCCAGCACCCTCTCCCCATTCCTTACACTGCAGACCTCTTCTTGAAGGTACTGTTCTGGGGAGATCAGCGTTTCCACCACCAGGGTCCACCTGACACAGGTTTTCCTGCAGAACAGTGACATGGACCCCATTCACTGTGATTCTCAGGAACTCTCCAGGATGACCAGCTTATCTACTGGGTCCACATCCCAACAAAGGGAAAGACAATAGGGCATTCTCTACCCTCTCCTCTTAGGAATAACCTTCCCCTAGGGCTGCAATAGCCACCCCTCAGGAGTGTCCAGTAGCGACTGCCTTCCAGGGGCATGAGGCATCTCCCTTCCTGTGCCCTGACTGATGCCCATCAAAGCACTTACCCTCTCAAGGACTTTGTGCCCTCTAGGTACACACCTTTCTGCTTCCCTAAAGTTGGTTAGGACTGTTTCCCTTTGTCAGAGGTTTGGGACCCTGAGGGGTTCTCACTGTTAACCTTCCACTGGAGCCCCGAACCACCCTCCTTGTGGTCACCCTTGGCACCCTCTTTGACACTGTGGTGCTTAGCTAGAGGTCCGTTTCTTTCTCAAGCTTCCTAGGGAGTTTAAGGTGCTAGCATAACTGCAAAGCTATTACAATCAAACTTTACAGCTCATCATACCTTGCTACCCTTCAACCAACCATCCAGTGCCTTTCTTGACAGGTTTACAAACTCCTCCCAAGATTAGTGTGACTGTTTCTGGCAACTGTTTCTGGCTATCCCTGAACTTCAGGTAGGACTTCTCTAGACTAGAGTAAGACCAACTTTGCATGTGAAGGCATCCTTTATGGGGGCATACTGAACCTGGTCTGCCTCATCTAGGGCCTGTAGTTTATCCCTCCCAATAATCCACATGCGCATCTACAGGCTAACCCCCCCAAACACCCTATGGGAGTCTGTGCATAGATAAGGCCACCTCATAAGCTGCATACCACTTATCAATATAATCTCTAAACAAGTATCCAATATTTTGGGATTTGAACCCTGTGTTTACTTCTCCTAAGCACTTCTGAATTTTCCACTATTACTAGATATGGTTGCCCTTCGGAACTTCAGGTCCATCTTGCCCTGGCTCCTCGTGTGGGCCAACAGGGCTGCCTTCTCTTCCAGTGCAAGGGTTGCAGCTGCCTTTTTCTCTTCTGCAGCCAGGACTGCAGCTGCATCCTCAACAGAAGCTAAGGCCAACTTTTTTTTCCTCAATGTTAAGAGTAGCCCGTGCAATTTTTAGGACCTCTCAGCCTGCCTGTCCTTGAGCTCTAACTGGGACAAACTATGAGAGGACACACTGCTCCCTGTCCTGGACAACACAGGGGATGCCGCTCCTTGGGGCAAACTCTCTGCTGGCATGGGGGCCTCCTCAATTTGATCTTCGTTCTCCTCAACCTCATTCCCATTCTCCTTTGAAGTGGACTGTAGCTGACTAACTTCTCCCCCCCTTTGAGGTCAAATCATCCTTCTTGCATTCCCTGCTTTACTTCAGCACTCAATTACCTTTATTCGATTCACACAAGGTGTATCATAAAAGAGTACATAAGATTAAAATTACATTAAAAAACAGATATGTACAGATAAAAATTCATTAGCATCAGGGGACAAAAATGCAGTTCACCTTGAAGCCGGAAATTCATAAATCATCCTTTTGCTGTTATCAGTTTTCTTCTGCCTTGGGTCGCCCTAAGAAACCTTGCAAGTACCACACACGTGTAGAGGCTTGGAAGCAGTTGTAAATATAAAAAAGCCGGCCTGCATTGTTTAAAATTAAGTGATTTCAATAAAGGTGCAATAAAAGAACTTCTCAAGTCTTTATAAAATGTACAGAAAAGTGCAATGTGCATAGTTGATTGATTGGATACATTATCGCATGGGCAACATTGTAAATCTTTTGACCAGTCATTCGGGATTGGAAAGCTTATCAGGCGGTGGAAGATATTTAGTCTAAAACGCGTTAAAACAAATCGGTGTTTAGCATTAAGAACATTAAAAAGGTATGGTTGCATGGAAAAGGTAGTCAAAACCATTTGATTTTGTTTCACGGTTGGTTTGACCAGTTCCACGCATAATCGCAGATCCCCCAAATGGTTTAGACTCTGTTTTTAACCTTTCCTCGAGATATTCAACAGGGATTCTGGATGCTCATAAAATTCCAAACGGCCCATATCTTTCAGGGAATTCTTGACAAACTTTAACCACGGAATCTTTAGGGCCATTTCAGAATCGCAGCAGTCCTTTACTATGGCACGGTTTAAGTCCATATGTTCCGAAGTCCATATTTTGTCCCATAGCAAGAGTGGTTGGGTCCTTACCAGATCTATTAGGTAATTGGTCCCCAGCTCAGAATGACATACATAGTTTGAACAGCTGCGGGGGGGGGGGGAGTGCTAAACTGTTTTTAAAAAAAGGCATTTTCCACCGCCTGCAGTGATTCGACATTTGCATATCCCCAAATGTCCGAGCCATACATTGCAATGGTTCTACACTTTGCATAGTAAATAGATAGCATTTCTTTAAGTTGGATGTTCCCCAATTTTCTAGCAAAATTGCGAAGTGCAGAAATGGATCTTAAAAATTCAATGTCAAGGGTAGCCCGTTGCAATTTTTAGGACCTCTCAGCCTGCCTGTCCTTGAGCTCTAACTGGGACAAACTATGAGAGGACACACTGATCCCTGTCCTGGACAACACAGGGGACGCCACTCAATGGGGCAAACTCTCTGCTGGCATGGGGGCCTCCTCAATTTGATCTTCGTTCTCCTCAACCTCATTCCCATTCTCCTTTGAAGTGGACTGTAGCTGACTAACTTCTCCCCACGCTTTGAGGTCAAATCATCCTTCTTGCATTCCCTGCTTTACTTCAGCACTCTCTATTTGCACATGCTCCTCAAATCTAGCATGCTAAGACTCTCCACGTTAGCAAGGCCCACCTCCATGTTCCCCAGAGGCTTAAGGTGCAGAAATTGAGTGCAAGAATAAATTTAGAAATAAAATTTAAAAATGACCCAATTAGACAAAAGCCAATTAAAAAAACAAAAAGTCCGTTTTTGCTGTCAATTTAGTAAGGGATTTTTAATTTCAAGTTAAATCACTGCATAGTACTGGAAAACACTAGTCCTGGTTCCCAATGTTGAAAACCAATGTGAGAACCTGGATTATTATTTTTGGTGGGCAGTCGCCCACCTCAAGGAATAATAATGCTAACTTGTCAAGGTGAAACCCCTAAGTCACTAAATTAAGCTGAGCTCAATGCCCTTTTAGCTATGGCACAGAGCAGACAGGCTTAATTTAGTACAGTGAGCAAAGTATTTTTGCAGTACCAAAACAGTAATACAGTCAGAAACTCCAAAGAATAGACATTTCTAACCAATTAAGAAAACAAGATGAAATTTAATAAAAAAATAACACTAAAACAACAAAAATCCAGTAAGGGAAACAAGATAATTTTTAACGTTTATGTAAAAATAGTGCCCAAAAACACTAAATGCCAATGATAGTCTATGGAAGTGGTAGATTCGGATGTAGGCATGATTCCAGGCTCCTCAGATTTGGATCGCGGGTCGGAGACAACAAGCAGGTTTGTCCTGGACAAAGATTTTACTTTCTGACTTAGTCTTTTTTGGAGCTCAACATCCTCTGGTGTGGCAAGTCTGAAGTTGGATCTGAAGAAGGTCCATCAAAATTAGACACCTTTGCCATGAGGTCCTATAGACAGCTAGAGAGATCTTGGAAATTTTTCTAAAAGTCCCAACTTTTCATGCTTTGTGGTGCTGCTCCTCTGGTTCATGCTTGAGGCTCCCATGGCCTGAAGGACAACACGTAGGGGCCAGGACTCACTCCAGCAGAGGCCATCAACAAGGTCCAGTTGGTACTGGTCACTTCAGTAAAAAAGAAAAAGGCCTCTTGCAGCTTGTTGTGACTTTGTAGCCACACAGGAGGTCACCCAACTAACCCTTGAAGCCGACTTCTTTGTCTTGGTACATGAGGAAGCAGGTCCAATCCTTTCGGGTTCTCTTCTGATCTTTTGCAGGTCCAAAAGGTATTCTGCAGAGGGTTCCTTGGGGGTTCCACATTGAAGGTTGGTACTTGCCAGTGGATGAGTATAGCTCTGGGACACTCCCTAAACAATGGGGAAAAAGTTCCCAGGGCATTCCTACCCTCTTTTCAGCAGTTCCTGTTTGCCCCACTACAAACAATTCCAGAGTGCCCCTCTTTTGAATTCCAAGATGAGGAAACCCTTTCTTTGTGTCGCAGACCTCTTGTGTCCACCAAGAGGTGTGTCCCCGGAAAAGAGCAGCCCACTCCTGTGTCTCTACCCCAAACCTGTGCAGGGGGTGGCTTGACTCCCCACAGTGTCAGCCTGGCTAGTGTGGGCATTGGTGACAAAGGCTTACCCTTTTTTTTTAGGTCTCTCCTTCCACTAACCTATGAATGGGCATGGCTCCCCTCTGTCCCTTTCAAGTTAATGATGTTCCTGGGTCCACCCCAACAGTCCTTCCCTGGCTGACAGGGATTCAAATGCCCCCATCCAGTCCATTCTGTCTCCAGGTCTAAACCATTGGTCTGCTCTGGGAGCAGTTTTAATTCCCTTATTAGGTTAAGCACTTGCTAGGCAGCCATTGGCAGGCTAAGTCAAGGAGTTTCAGGCAGGGAAAATGTAACTTTTCCTAAAATGTATTCAAAATTAAACTTCACCAATGAATTGGACTTTTATTAAATATAAAAATAATCCTTGTACGACTTTTAGCCATTTCCTGTCAAAAGTTACAGATTAAAGTGTATAGTCTATAGTTTGACATTTTAGAGAATTCAGCTAAAGCCATGCCAAAGTAGCTTTACGTGGCTAGTCACTGGATTAACATGCCAATTTATATTTCGCACATGTTCCACTTTTAAATATCAGGCACCTACCTTGTGGACAACATGTTGTACTTGGGGGCGGCTTATTGATATTTAAAAGCAGGGTTTACCGCCTAACAAAAAGGTTTTTTTTGACACCTGACAGCATGTTTTAGTCTGCTTCAGTCAAGCTACAGCTGGTAGACCAGAAGTCATGTTTTCTAGGCCTACTTTCTGGATGGTACAATAGGTGCTGTAGTCCACAGGTGGCATTTAACTTTTAGACCTCGGTCTTTGTTACATTTTCTGTACAGTGTACCAGGGACTTACAGGCAAGTTAAATTAGTTAATTAGGGGATGGCCAATTTCACCACGTTTTAGTGGGGAGGCACAAGCACTTTACTCCTGTTTAGTGTTGGGTTACAGTGCACAGTTCTAAGTCAATCCAAAATAGCTTCTTTTCACACCCTTCTGTCATAGACCCTCTTTTGAGTGGTTGTAGTTTCGAAGGCTTTAGCGGGGGTTGCTTTTTCACAGAACACTCGAGCCTATTCTTGCCCCCCAGTGGGCCCAAAGAGCCGCTGCATCTTGTGTTTCTGCACTTTGCCGAAAATGGACACCTTCGGTTTTGCAACAGTTCATTATAAGTGCCAGTGGACTGATGCAAAAGTTTGTTGTGACCCCTGAAGGCCTTTCGATGGCTGCATTAGTTTGGTCCCCGTAACATTTCTACATCTGAAAGCCGGGGTTAAAGCATCACACACCCCTTGGCGCTTAAATGGCAGACTTAGCGTAATTAGAGAAAAGCGGTATCTGGACGATTACTGAATCGTCCAATGTTCAGTTATGTTTTTGACACTGTTTGCAGGAAACTGCAATGTTCGTGCTTAGCTGCGTTTTGAGCAAGCCCACACCAGAGTCAATAAACCCCGAAATATTAGCGATGCTGCTTTTAGGCCTATCCCCAAACTTTCACACACAGGCACATGTTCTTTGTTTTGGACGGTAAGCCACTGTGTGCGCCCTTTGTCAAACGCTCTGTGAACACTTCCCGGACTGGATTCCTCGGAGCCCCAACCTTCACTCGTGTGTTTTTTTCTTTTCTTTTAACAGGTTTTGCAATGACAACCTTCCACCGCTTCCGCCAAAGAAATTCTTTTTTTACCTTCGGGACACCGTTTACCTCCTCAGGGTTATATTTGAAAAATGACTTAAAGAGGTTCTTTTCGTGTGATCGGTTCTACTTTGCAGGCTCCACTCCAAAATAACATGCCTTAGTTAACCTATAAGTTTGTATTTCTTTGTATGATTTTATGTACGGGAACTGCCACACTGAAGCCAGAATGTATTGCCACAGTGCATAATCTTCAGTTTGAGAAGGTTTTGTGCTCACACCCTGCTTTATCTTTTTTTATGTTTAAGTATTTAACAGAAGGACAGTTGTAAATGCAGTTAAGTGAAGATGTATCCTTGCGTCGCAACAAATGGGAAAACTAAAGTTAGTGAAGTGACACATTAGCGCCACTTGGTGCCCAAAGGCAGTTTGTGTTTATTTGGTTATGAGAACTGTTCATTCTAAGGGTCGCAAGTGGGCCACATGTTCAAGCTGCAAACTCTGACGTGCACAGGCTGGTAAGAAGATAACGAATCTGAACGTCCCGCATGAGGAGGGAGGGTGCCAAAATTGGGCAGATGTTCACTGTACCCATGAACCGTCACACTAACATGAGCGTTTTGGAACAAAGCGAGTATATAAAATCAAGCACCCCGCCTTTCACCCAAGCACATGAAGACAAAAACCTGTCTTTTAATCGGTTGCTTTATTTTAAGTAGCTTGTGGCCTCTTGAACCCTGCTTTTGGTTAATACATTTAACGTACTTCAGCTTAATTAACCACATTTGTCAGGAGTTGATGCCCACGGAGATGCATAAGCGTTTTCCTCCCTCATGCAGGGTGTCTTTCGTGCTGATAACATTGTTCTAATGTTTGCCACAGTACTACAGCACTAAAGCCTCGGGCTTTCACTAATTTAATTCCAGTTTTACATGATAAAATGATGGCTCTGGGGGAAGTGCAATGCTTTGACCAGAATAGGTCCGTCCTTTCACCTATGAGTGCAAACTGCATTAGTGTCCAGCTTAAGGTTCGTATAGTGTTTGCTCCCAGGCTTTGGGCGGTAGTATTGGCTACTGAATCGGTATTTGGTAGTATGAACGTCACGTGCCGTACCTCGTGAACGTCCCTGGCTGCACCTGTGCGCCGTCTGACGTCAGCACGCATTTTCCTGTGCGACCTAGCTGCGTTCATTTACAGAAACTATACACAAATTTTAAACATTGTCTTTATTTCTCATGTGACATGAATGTTTTTCTTCAATAAATAAACGTGTTTCTTGCCTCTTAAGCGTAAGCGTTGTGTTGTCAGGTTTTATTCATGCTGATAAAATTGCATATTTTTAAAATACGGGTAATGCAAAAAATTAGAATATGAATAGTTTATCCTTTTTTGGGTCGTGTTATTTCATTTTCTTAGTAGTGTTTATACTTTGTTTTGACTACTTATAAACGTATTGCCAATAAAAAGGTGAAAGGTCAACACTGGTTTTAAATATAAAACCGCTGTCTCAGACCCCAACGTGTTGACCTTTCAGAAAGGTCCCTTTAGTATCTCACGTTGCACTTTACATACTTTTTTTAAAGCACATATTATGCATGTTACTTTTGAGTTTTCCTGACAAACGTTTATTTGTATTGCATACACAGAAAACATACACAGAGCGACCCAAAAAAGAGGCTATGAAAGCCAGAAAAATAGAACACACACTAAAGGAAAGTTGAAGCAGACGTCTGGCAGACAACAGAATGGATACAGCAAAAACCAGAAAGGCAGAGCAGGCTTTTGGAATGTTAAAAGGGAAAGAAAGTTCTCAGAAAGCGAAGATTCCTCCTCTGACAACAATAGCTCACTGGATGAGGACTACAGCAGTGGAGAAGAGACTATGGATGAAACATACAAAGATAAAATAGTTTCCTTCCTGCAAGATGCTACCCTGGATGAACTGTCTTTGATCCCTCAGTGCTCTCAGAAAAAGGCTCAGAAGATCATTGAGCTCCGGCCCTTTAATAGTTGGGATTCTCTGGTAAGTCTATTGCACATTCTTATTGCATTTTTTTAATATCCTCAGTAGGTTTATAGTCAAGGAGGTGCCTTGCATCAAGGCAGCATATATGGGTGGCCTTAGCCTGATCAGGCTGCAACACCACATACTTCTTTAGCCAATAGCATTGCATATAGTGTCATATGACCTAATTTTGAATAAATTAAGGGGTGATTTTCCAGAAAAACCCAAGCTGATTGGCTGGCAAGACTGTCACTCATGCAATGAGCAGGCAGAGAGTGGGAGCTTGGTTCATTTCACTGCAGAAGGAGACAGTGGAGCTTTCACTGAAGGAAGGAGTCGTTTGCCAGCCATTTCAGCTCTGTTTTTGCTGAAAAATCGACCAGAAGAGGAAAATGTGGCAGAATTTTTACAGTAACAGCAGCAACTTTGAGAAGCAACAGCAGCAGACCCGTCCAAGGCAGCTCCATGATTCAATATACCAACATGGATATTTAATCTTCACCATGAAAGGAAGGAATTGTTATGGGGCTTTTTCCTTTTTTGTTAATGTTCTTAACAATTGCAGCTCAACTTCATAGCACGTTTCTTCTGACTGAACAATACAGCCATTTTATGAATGCTTTCAAACTTCTAGTAATTTAAGCCAAGCAAAAAACAGTGTGCAGAGTGCATAGAAGAGGCGCACCGTAGAAGAGAATGGGACATCTCAGACACTGGTAAGTACAGCATGGACTGTCATTTTTGAACACTTTTCCCTCATTTTTAACCGTTTCTCTCCACCCCCTCCCTATATAATCTGTTTGCTGCGTGCTTCTCAGTGAAGCGTCGTGCCTGGTTCCTAGAGCGTTTCTGTGAGAGCCTGTGCGCGCGCCATTAGTTATTTATCGCGTTTCCTAATTAGCTTTACCGCTGCCATTAGTGTTTTGAGAAACGGAACAGGCCTGTCTTTACCTTAATACGGAAGAAGCAAGACCCATTCAACAGATGGCGTTTCATTTTGCCTACCGTTTTTATTGTATTTTTTCTTTAGCAGATTACTAAAGTGACGCACACGTTTGCTTTCTGTCGTAATATAGACGTGAGGTAGTACTTTTGACCAGTTTCATTGAAAAATTAAATATAACGTGTACTGATAAAGAGTAACTTACTTTACAAAAAATAAAGATTTACACGTTGCTTAGTACGGATGGAATTGTTTTGCCTGGAGCGTTTGGCTCTTTCGAGAACATCTGCTTCATAAGTAGCCTGCCTCCAAACTTGTTGGGCTTTGCCTGAGCTCATTCCCTGCGAAAGTATTTGCTGAAGGGCGCGTTCTCCCTTTCTTGTTTTTTGGCACGAACGGTACAGCAAAGCAAGGCTGTAGAAACCTGCAAAGATTTCAAATGTTTATTCGATTAAGAATGTCCTTGTCAGCACGCGCGCCTACATGCTGGCTGGTTTGCAGTAAATGCATGCCTGGACAACCACGAAATCCGAGCAAATGACCATTTTCTGCAGATGCCCACATGCCAGATATGAATTTAGCTTGTTTTCTTCCTTTTTTAAGAGAGGTGTGTAGTGAAGGGAGCTTCAAATGTGTACAGTTTGCCATAACACAGCTTAATGATCAGGTCGCCTGCTGTTCATATGCTTTCTCCCGACAGCGGTGACAGCAGCAGCTCTATTGGGCATACGAAAAACTGCATTGACTGAAACCTACTGATAAATCTGCTGATATACAAGCAAACTCGATGCAGGACACCGACATGCGGAAACTAAATCCGCGTGAAAAAATACTGCATTGACATGTTTAATAGTAGAAGCCAAAAGTATAATGTAATTTAAAATGATTTCAGAATCACAGTATTTGCCCTTTGTGCACTGCTGCGGCAAATCATCCCCGATTCGACACCACCCATTAAATCATCATAGACGCACGACCCTCTGTGTCAGAAAGCCAATAAACGCCTTAAGACACACACAAATAAAAAGCTTGCCAACGACATTACATTGAGCTCTCGGCATCGGTAAACATTTGATTGTTGAGTGTCTTTGAGAGGTGACATTCTTGATGTAAGCAATGTTTAAAGTGAGACTGCCTGTAAATTAGAGCATCGTTATGCAGTTAGGCACGACATGTTTTGTGGAAATGGTGGAGTTTCCCAGTGAAAATTGACATGCCAACAGATGGCATATGTGCCTAGCTTCTGACCTGAAACTTTTTGAGAAAATGCCCATGGAGCTGTGTGGCTTATTGGACGTGTGCGTTCCAGTCTTGTGGACCTCACAGTAAATTACAGTAGATTCTCCCCACGTTTACTTTTTACTCTCTGTATCATTCATTGAGATTGCTTCTGAACGTCAATGAATAGCGGAACAAGTCTGAAAAGTGTTTAACTTTAGAAAAAGAAAATGTATTTTAAATGATTGTAATTTACATTCACATTGACTGCAAATGGTGTAGGTAGCATTACCCGTGGGCGCATAGCACAGGGCCCCGGATCCCCTGTTGTGCAGGGGGACCTTCCGTCTCCTAGTCATGAGTTCTGAGCCACTTTGCACTCAGTCAGTCAGGGTTTGAGTGGCCCCTCCATGTACTTAGACCTCACTCCTCACGTTTCGTTACGCCACTGGCATGGCGCCCTTTACTATGTTCACTAAGAGCCCTTCAAATCGTTACTGCTTCCATGTCGCAGGAGACATTACTCGCTAGAATGGAACACACGAGTGTCGATTTGAGAATCCCAGAATCTCCTCTGCCCTCAAAATAGAGAGGGGGTGAGGGGTGGGCGTGAGGGGGGTTCCCCAGCAATCCGCCTTCAATTATCAGCCACACAGTCAAATAGTAGACTGTGGCATGGTGCAGAGAGCCTTACTGCCTTTTATGCCCTCTGAAGGCTTTAATGACTGAAGGCACTGGTAAGCCTTATTTACTAGTGCACATGAGCCGTAAAAGGGCCCCCCTCGCCCTGCTGGTTTTGAAAAACACGGACCTGCATTTACCATAACTTTCCCCTCATTTAGAACCTTCATTACAGTTGTCACTCGCAGTGTAAACGTAGCAAGGCAAGCTCATTTTCACAAGAAAAGTTAATGAAATGCAAAAACCATTAAGCAAAATGCTACTTTTATGTAAGTAAAGGAGAAGCAGGTTATCAAAGCTAAGGTAGAGGGAAATTGTGTGGACTGGCTTTTAACAGGTTCCCCTCCCAACAATAAAGCACAAATACATATACCCTCGTTTAGGAAGTGAAACGAAGGAAACCAGTGTTACCCAAGAAACCCGAAAAATAGTGTGCACGTTATGGCTGCTAATAGAAAAGAGTGACAGAGTTGACTTTTACAGGCTCTCTTGGTAGATTTTTTTTTTAAAGGCGCTTTATCGAGATATTAAATGGAATTCGGCTTGAGCCACAGCACATAACTTGAGGCAGCGTTGTGGCTACGTTGAAGTACCTCGTAGTGTTTTTTTTTTTTAGCTTTTTTATTATTTAAATGTTAAAAAAAACATGAAATTTAAGCTTGATTTTGCAAATTTAGATTTGTTTTAATAGTTTAAAAAATTCATTAAGGAGTTCCAGTTGAATGCGTCAAGAGTAAATTCTGTACTCGTTAGTTTAAATCCCCTTTTTTGCGGAGTTTATGAAACTTGTGTGTTGGCTGAGCCCTGCACAGCCCCTGGCTGATTGATGTAAGCAGATGCTGCTGCAGCAGTGACATCTAGTGGCTATAATGTGTACAGCAACTTATTGGTAACTTCTCGGTCTAGGGCAGCGGTTATTTAACCCTTTTGAGTTCTGTGGATCCCAGCGCACCCACCCCCACCCCCCAACCACTACTTGAAGCCAGGGACCTCTGCCTAAGCGTGTCTACGATTTTAACCTCCAAACAATATACAACAAACACGTACTTATCAAACAAATGCCTATATTATGAAATATTTAATTTAATTAACAAGCTATTGAAAATATTAACAAATCGAATTTTACATTTTGTTGTGAAGATTGAAGATTTCCAAAATGTGGCTTAATCTCGAAAAGAAAACTATATGCTAACATATCAACATTATTTTTTTGCTCCTAAAATAAGCTTTCTTTTTGTTTGGGCATATCACTGTGCTATATCTATTATTTTCTGTCTACTTTTGGGTATGCGTGTACTGCAACGTGTGTTCTATTTCGGATTATTGAATGCTGTGTACTGCAAGTTCCATGACGGTCAGTTGGGGTCCTGTCTCCCCAATGACAACACCAGCAGCGACTCCTCCAGTATGTTTAATTTCATTTTACTCGACTAAGCGGTTCTCTACTCAAGCTATTGGAGTCACCAGTCGTCCTTACTGGATTTTGTGTTATATTTTGCCGCTGCTCCCATGCATCAAGCTATGGTATCGAACTTAATTTTTAACCTGCACGTTTAAATTCCTTCACATTTACAGGGCGTTTTACATTTTTAAAATTTTATTTGTGTGTATGTATGTATGTATATATATATATATATATATATATATATTTATTTATTTATTTTCACTGAAAAAACCAAAGGTTACAGGGGTGTTATAGTTAGGCTCAGATTTCACTCGTACAAAACCATAGAAATTCAGCAGTTATAGTTAGCTGAGCTAACTATAACTTACGCCCCCACAATGCACTGCTTATGACCTCGTATATTACATCACTCATTACATGGTCAGTGACAACACTGATGACATCTCAAATGACAACACTGATGACATCATCCAGTGAGTGTGTTTTGTAAAACTTTTAGAGAGTTAAAGCCATATACTAAGCTTAAGCATAAGTTAAATTACTATTCTTTTTGTACTACTAATGAGTGATACTGTTTCTAATATATGTCATTGAGTGGCACGGTGACTGTATCAGTGTTGGAGTGGCTGTGTGGGTGACTGGTGGCTGTGTGAATGGCTCTATAGGTGGATGAGTGTGACTGTATGAGTGGCTGTGTAAATGGCTCTATGGGTGAGTGACTGGGTGTGTAAGTGGATGTACAGGTAAGTGAGTGGCTGTTTTTACTGGGTGTATTTTGGAGTGGCTGTTTTGCACAGTATGTGTGAGAGCGGCTGTATAGATGAGTGAGTGGGCGCGTGAGTGATTGTATTGATGTGTGAATGGGTATGCAAGTGGTTTTGTGGGTGAATGAATGGATATGTGAGTGACTATGGGTGAGTGAGTAGCTCTGTTAGTAGCTGTATGGCTGAGTGAGTGGTTGTGTGAGTGGCTGTGTGAATGGGTATGTGAGTGGTTGTATGGGGGTGTGAGTAGCTGTATGGGTCTGTGAGTAGGAGTGGTTTTGTAGGTTTGTGAGTAGCTGTATGGGTCTGGACTGGCTGTATGGGCGAGTGGCTGTATCAGTGAGTGTGTCTCAGTAGTTGAATGGGTTTGTGAGTGGGTGTATGAGAGGTTGTATGGGGGTGCGAGTGGTTGTGTGAGTTGGTCTGTGGATGATATCAGTGATGTCATTTGAGATGTCATCAATGATGTCATGAGTGATGTCACTGACCATGTCATGAGTGATGTAATATGTGAGGTCATAAGCAGTGCATTGTGGGGGCGTAAGTTATAGTTAGCTCAGGTAACTATAACTGCTGAATTCCAATGGCTTTGTAGGAGTAAAATCTGAGCCTAACTAGAACGTCCCGGTAACCTTTGTTTTTTCAGTGAATTTTGACTTTTTAATTTTTAATTATTTCCTAACTGTAACCTGTAGCCTTTGAGAGTGAGTGTGTGAGTGGCTGTATAGGTAGGTGAGTGGGAGTGTAAGCATCAGAGTGAGTGAGCGCGTGCATAAATGTCTGTGGGTCTGGGAGTGGGTGTGCATGAGTCTGAGTGGGTCTGTGAATGGGAACATGAGTGTTGGTGTGGGTCTGTGAGTGGTTGGATGAGTATCTGAGTGGGTCTATGAGAGCGTGCGAGAGTCTGTGAGTGGGTGCATGAGTGGGTTTGTGTCTCTCTCAGTGGGTCTGTGAGTGGGTGAATAAGTGCTTGAATGGATCTGTGAGTTGGTGCTTGTGTGTGTCTGAGTGGGTGCGTGAGTGTATGAGTAAGTCTCAGTGGGTGCGCAGTAAAACAAAAGTAGGGGGGCACATGAGAGCAGGTCCTCGTGCCAGCTCCCCCTGTGACAGTCCTCCTGTCCAGCTTGCCTGCAGACCGCTTCTTTCTGCTGCCTTCGGTTTTGTGTCTCCTCTGCTTGTTTTCTCCTCTTTTTTCTGCCTCTTCTCTGCTCGCTCCTGCCATCTATGTTGCCTCTTTCGGCTCGCTCTGCCCGTTATTTTGAGTCTTTCTGCTCGCTCCTGACCTTTATTCTGTCTCTTGCAGCTCGTGCCTGACCTTTATTTTGCCTCTTTCTGCTCATTTGGCCTGTTGTTATTTTTCCTCTTTCTGCTCGTTGCTGACCTTTATTTTCCCAGTGGCGGCTGGTACTGAACAGGGGTGGCGGGGCGGGGGATGAGAGGGGTTTAAAAAAATAAATAACACTTACCTTTGTAAGGCTGCCGACTCTCATCCATTGTCATCTCTCTCTTCGGCTTCTCTTCTGGAATCAGGAAGCACACAGACTGCCCTAAGCCAATCACAACACTGCTGTCACCATGAAAGCAGTGTCGTGATTGGTCTGATCGCCGTGGTTCGGTGCTCAGACAGGCAGTGGGAGCCTGTGCATGTTCTCCACCCAGGCTGTGCATTACAGCCTGGTGGAGAACATGCTAAGAGCGCATGGCTGGCCCAAGACGGCCGGCCAAATCGTCATGCGCACTTAAGTGCACATATTTCCTCTTCCTCCCCCTGCTGGCTGTGACAATCAAGCTCTGTCCCGCCCTAAAACCTGCTTCAGTATTGAAATATAAAATGATATCGGGTTATAATTTTATTTTTCCTTCTTTGCACTGCTGAAAAGCAGTGGGGCGACGCTCCTGCATGTATACAGTGACCCTCGTGAGAGTAAAATGAACCTTGTAAGTTAGTCACTTCCTTCATTAATTGGTCCCATCTACCTACAGCACACTTATCACCCCTTGCGTGTGTTCTATGTTTGTGAGTCAGTCTTCTCGTCAGCAAAGTTGTCAGATGTGTGGCGCCATTCTACAGTTTCTCTGTAGAGGCCGTGCACATTGTCGAAGCATTCTAAACCTTTGAAAGTCTTTGAGTGTAGGCATGGTCCTGCCACTGGGATGCACTGGGAGAAACTTATAGCAGTAGTTGAGTTATGTTCTTAGTCACATCACCAAACTAGCCGCGTGGGCATCTCATGGCGAGGTGGTGAGGCAGATTAAACATCAAGGCCTGAAGGAACACACTCGGACATCTGTTTTAGGGCATCCTATTTAAGTAATTCTTTTCGCGTAAACTGATATTTATATTTCGTTTCGAGCCTAATTAGCTTTTGTGAATTGCTTAATGTTATAAGCATTACTCTAGGCAGTCTTTTTGTACCACAGTTTGCCAGTTGACAGCAAACCAAGGTTTATAAATGCACCTCCCCACTTGTGGAATAAAACTGAGGAAGCAGTGCCATCCATGCATTATTGTGACCTTAGGGTCTTTGCTGAGACAGCAAACCACTTGTGTGCGTTTTTTGAGGTTTCAGGCAGGGCACAATAGCCTGACAGGCCGCCAGACTTGTACTGATTCTCCGACACTGTCGGTTTTCTTTTTTAATTGTCTCGCTTAGGGTTTGGGGTTTCTCTATCCTTCAAACCAGTTTTCGAGGTGGCATGTAAAGTTTCTTCAACAAATAAAAATCGCAGGTACATCTCACAAAACATAGCTAAAAATACATATACCTTAGCTTGCTTTCTCTGTTATATCTTTCTGATTCGCAGACCAACTCTTTATATTCTAAGGCACTTTCGCTTCCTTTAGCTGTGTTAATCCTGTGTTAGTGTTGACATTCCATGCCACTGTGTGGATGTGTTTAGGTTGAACATGCACATATTTTCTTAATGTGTTATTGTTACATTTTTCTTGGTTTTCCTTCCTTGCCAAAGTAGCAGGCTTTTTTTATAGCATTTCTAAGTCATCCATGACCAGGGATTTGAGCAGTTGCAGTACTTGCGTAGCCTCAAGCTTTCTTAAAATGCTGGCGACAGAATCTTTTTCAAATTATTGGTGTAAGCAGTTTACTTAAACTATGTTGGTAATCATAGTATTAACCTTTGGCTTTCCAGCTGTCAGGGCAGAAAATTATCCACTCAGACCTGAAGTGTGCCTTCAGGCAAAGATGAGGTGGATTAACTGCTATGCAGCAACTGTTTTTGTGTTGGGGCACAAAGCAATCAATAATATTTGACTATAACGGGAACCATTCTCCTTGGAAATGTAAATACTATTTAAAAACTAAAATAATCAAACTCGTCAAAAGATTGGGGGGTGGTGAGTCTGTCATCTCATTCATGACAGATTGAAGATTGTAATCGGAAGGACCACCTCCCCAGTCCGGATACAGGAAAAAAGCTTGTACCCATAAAACTATAATCTGTTTCCACCATATGTGTAAGTTCCTGGCAAGGGAGACTTGGGGATAATAATATCCAACCCCGGAAACATAAATATGTCTGTTAATTCTACTTTTAAAAAAATGCGGCACTGAGTACTCATGGCCATTTCATTAATTATTCTTATTTTTTAGAAATGTCCATGTAACACAACAACACATTTAGCAGACAGTAATATTAAAAACCCAATCCATTTTGCAGAATTTAAAGAGTTTAAGTATGAAAACAATAATGTGCGAAAAAGTGCTTGTGGAGTATACGAACGTTGGACAAGATGCGTCATCGCGTCACCAGATAACTTGCCATGTGATTTTAGACATGTTGGAAATGTTATTTGGCACCACCGTTTGTGTGACTAGGAAAGAGATAATAGATAAGTTAGTGGTGGAAGATCACAGTATTTCTAATAGTGAGGTACTCTCTGGTATAATGTCACAAAAGAGCTATGTAAGCAAATTACAAATGCCCTGTGTGGTAAAATGGCGGCAAAACATTAAGGTCAAAGTTTGCTAATTTTGCCCTGGATATTCTATCCAATAATCTCCGTTTTTAACATCAAAATCATTGGGGTCTCTTTTCTTAATAGGGTCTTTCACATATTCCTTCAGGTGCGTTTGGAATGCCTGGCACAATACCGTCCTGCGTAATTCGTCATCAGGATACTTTTTTCCCTGTGAAATGTTCAACTAGCAGGGCGGAATTCGTTTTTTTCAGATCCCGGACTAAGACCCCTTATTTGCATGAGCTGGCAAGGAGGATAGCAGTCCTCACGCGTGATGCTGATCAATAATTCCAGCAGAGTTGAGTACGCGGCTAATGAACAACTTCAATGTCAGTCTGAACCACCCTTCTGGGACCTGTAATAGGAATTTCTTGGGCAAGAAAGCACAACATATCCGCAGGAAATGCCACAATCGGGAACTCGGCCGTGCAGTCTGGAGGAAGAGGTGCATATTTCGTGCTTTGCTTGGGCAATTGTCCAACATACTACTGTGCTTTGTGTGCTACAATTGTTATGAGATCATTCTGAAGCATAGTAGCTTGCACACAGAGCTATGGTGCACCGGTTCCAAAAAAGTCAGATTCCATCACCAGCAAAAAGAGTTAGGGTTTAAGCATAGGGTGTCTCTGCCAGCAGGTGCGATACAGAGTACTTTTCCTGCTAGCAATGTGGAGATAAACCTCCCACCTAGAGTACATTTCCTCCTCTGTGGCGTTTACTTCATGGCAATTGGTGCAAGTAAGGTGAAGGCACCAAGTCACTAATTCACTTACTCACCTAGTACTTTGAAACTTGTTCAAGCCAGACACTGTGTTCTTATTCGCCTGAAAGAGCATGTCGCACCTAGGAATACAGGTTCATTCAGAATCATCCCCCCTGCTCTGGAGACTTTATTGCACTGCCAAATTGAACCAAGGTTCTCATTTGGGCAGGGAAGTCTTAACCCACTGTTTCACTGGAAAATGTACCCAGTCTCCCTTTCTCAGCGCAGGGCTGCAGCCCAGCTGCACATGGAGCTTGAGTTCACCCGCCCCTCTTGAGCTGGACCACCAGAAGTCCATTCTCTAATGCTGCTGACACTTGGTTCAAGACACAGGAATACAAAGTATTACGTGACCA
This sequence comes from Calotriton arnoldi, assembly GCA_963921515.1. NCBI lineage: Eukaryota > Metazoa > Chordata > Amphibia > Caudata > Salamandridae > Calotriton > Calotriton arnoldi. Next base: position 709,385 of record CAWUFW010004655.1, read on the forward strand.
CCCCCATCTGTTCTGCCAATTCGGCTACATGGTAATCCGCAATTGTCTGTCAGACACAGCAGCTGCACTCTCAGGAGGCCATTCTGATAGTCACAGCCCATCTCTTTAGAACGTCGCAGAGCAGAAACTGCTGATTAATGTAGCCGCCCACACAATGAATGGTCATCTGGCAACTCAACTGATCAGGGTTGAAGCCATGGATATAGAAACTGGCTTCCTTTTTGATGGGGTGAACCTTTTAAATCCTGCAACTCCATATAGTCTTCCATCTGTACAAAAAAGCATGGTGCCAGCCAAATCCTATTCCATCAGTACAGGTTTAGGACAGTCACAGGCAAATTGTTTTCCATTAGGGCAAATCATGGAGTGCCATCTACGTCATACTGAGCAGACCCTCCTCCTTATTTCCACTAACAAAGTCCCTCCAGATTCCCTTCCCTTTGAAGCATGTAGGTGAACGAGATGTTTCATCGGAACTACCACGAAATAGGGCAGATAAGCTGCTCCCACTAGTTCTGTGGGAACATGCTTTGTAAAAATGTATGTTCTGCTAGTCTACCTTTGCTTACATCAAAAATGCCTGATCAGATGGCTTAGGCAGCTCATAACTTTTCACACTGTTGGGAGATCCCCCAGAAATTCTTCAAAACCTCTTTGCCTATGCTGCCCGATAGTGCCTTCGTTTTCCTTCTCCCCTTCTTTCTGTCAGCTGCTGTAGAATTTACAGACAAGTTGAGAATGATAATTGACAGTAGGCTAAAGTTAGCTTTATGTTGACAATTGTCACCTAGTAAATGCCAGATATACCCACAATGTGATATTTGGAAAGAGCCAAGGGCAGCGGTGCTTATCCTTGTGTCCACAATGCTTTAGAATTTTAAATCATTTTAGCAGGCTAATAAAGTATTAATACTTAAAAAGCAAAATTGAAAATATTCAAACTCTGTAATTCTGAAGGAATTTGAAGGCTAAAAATTGAATTGGTATCCTTAGCTTGATGCGTGTGAGCAGCACAAGAACAGCAAACGGAATCTACTAAGGACAGTTGGTGGCCTCAAATTAAGCACCGGTATGTGCTTAATTTGTATAAGCATGTATTAAGAGCAAAAAAGACAAATTGACATGCTAGAGGCTAGGATATTTCTTCGCCTTTTAAAAACGACACCAAATGTTGAAAAGTTCCAACCTTCCTATTACAATTAAAATCCAGATTTTTGTATTTCTCAATTTCTGAGTTAAATAAAATATTTCATAATTGTTGTATTTGTTTGATTTATGCTTGGTTCTGTATTTTATTTCTTTTTTGAGGTTCATGTTGTAGAAATTGCTTGGGCAAGGTCTCTGGATTCCAGTAGTGATTCAGTTGGGTCCACAGAAGTCAAAAGGTTAAGTACCTTTGCCCTATGGATTAAGAGTAACTCTAATTCTGATAGATACTTATAACCGCAGACTCTTCACCTTTTGATAATTCCTCAGGCGTCAGATTGGATCTGGAAGCTTTTTAAGCAATACCCCTGCGTGCCGGTAGGTGGCATTGTGCATCTTCACACCAACATCTTTCCGCTCTGGGAGTGACCAGTGGAACCGCTTTTAGCTACCACTCACGCACTCTGATGTCAGTTCTTTTCTTTCCGCACCACCACTCGCAGATCCGGAACTACCCTTCTCCTCTCCACTAGACTTCTATCTCCAAACTTGTTGCAAAAACCCATTGTGTACGGGAAAATGGCACCTCCCAAGACAACAGGGTTTCAACCTTGTGGGGACTGCCGCAAGCATATGCCGGTGACAGACCCCCATCAGGTTTGCCTGTGATGTTTGGTCGGAAAATGACTCCAAGGCCTGGAATGACTGCGCTTTTATGAATCGCAAGGCCATCTGTGACCGTGAGGCGAAATTGTAAGCCGCCAAGTACTGGAAAACACCACGCCATGACAGTGCAGAGGGAAGATTCTGTTCCCGCACACGAAATTATACCTGTGGTTGGTCATCATCGCGGTCATAGAAAAAGCATAAAAAATCGAAGCACGACTATGCCCCTTTCCACCTCTCTCGAACTCCAAATGTGCGAGGGCATCCTGGTCTCTATCCTGAAGCCGTTCCCACTTGGGAGTTGATTCTGACTCTTGTCGTGAGGCAACCTGAATTTCCAGGCACATATGTGATGTTGCAGCGATTTGAAGAGTTCCGTAAAGCCATGCTCCAGTTTTTTGGCACATTAACGGCTCCTTCTGGCATGCCTCTGGGCCCAAAGGAAGCCCTTGGGCCTCCACCTTGGACTCCCATGCTGCCAGCTGGACCTTCTGGACCAGGTATGACATGTTTACTCTCAAACTTTTTCTCGGGGGCCAACCAATACAGTCTTTGGCCTCCTTCCCGTCCGTTGTCTTGCCCCCTCTCACCCTCCCTCCTTCCCTTCCACTGTCTTTCACCCACTCACCCGTCCTCCTTCCCTTCCATTGTCTTGCCCCCTTTCACTTGCCCTCCTTCCCTTCCGTTGTCTTACCCCTCTCACCTGCCCTCCTTCACATTGTTGTCTTGCCCCCTCCCATCTGCCCTCCTTCCCTTCGGTTGTCTTGCCCCCTCCCACTCTCCATACTTCCATTCCGTAGTTTTGCCCCTTCCCTCCCACCCACCCTTCTTCCCTTCTATTGTCTTGCCCCTCCCTCCTTTGCTTCTGTTGTCTTGTCCCCTCCCACGTGCCTTCCTTCTTTTCCTTTGTCTGTGGTGCTGCCTCCTCCCACCCACCCTCTTTCCCTTCCGTTGTCTGTGTTGCCCTCCCTTCGTGCTCAGTTTTGTCCTTCCCACATGCCATAACAAAAAAAGATATGTGGCATGGCCAGCAGTGGCCGCTTTATAGCGCTTTTTTACCCTGCACCCTCCTTCATCTGTATTGCCACCTTCCTTCCCGCCAACAATACAAAAAAAACTCTGGCGCGCCCAGTGCTAGCAGCGTTATAATGGTTTAAAAAATGTTTTATTTAAAAAAACTCTCAGCCATGCCGCACAGCATATACAACATGGCAAAAAACATTGACAAAGCCAATACCTCACGTAGGCAAGACCTACTGACTTTGCCAGTGCCTGTACATTTATGGTGAGTGTATTGCATTTTATATTGAATTACATGTGGGTTAAAGACAAAAAAAATAGTTAACGTATATATTATTATTATTTTTTTTACCTACCTGTCTGACCCCCCCCCCCCCCCTCCCCACACTCACTGCCCTGCCCCATTGTACTCCCTTTCACAGTCCTGTACCTTTTTTTCTTTTTAATACACTTCTTCCACAGTTCGTTCAGCTAAGCTTTCATCTATGACCAAGGCTGACTTGCTGAAAGTAACAGCTGAACTGGCTGTAGAAGTAAAACCTGCATTCAGAATAGCACAAAAATGTACGTTTGCAACAACGTTTCTTTTTCTGATTCTGGGCTTTGTTTCTACAGTCATTTGATCTTGTTGTATGAGAAGGGTAGCCCTTCTCATAAAGCAAGCAAAACTAACTGTAGAAACAAATCCCAGAATCACAAAACAATGTTGCTAGCTAGGCAAGTTAGTAAACAACAAGCATTGGCATAGCCAATAGGTCTCGCTTTTGGAACCTTATAAGTATTTAGTTATGCAGCACAATATCCTTGGTGCAACAACATCAACTGTTGCATGGCTAAGCACTTATAGGGTCCCAAAGGCGAGACCTATTGGCTATGCCAATGCTTGTTAAGGGTTATTGCTTGTATTCCATGCTGCTTATAAGCGTCTGCCCAGAAGAAAAATCAAATCTTAACAAAAGTACAGCCTGCGCCATGAATGCTACATTCATTCTTGGTGCGACACAAGCGAGGGAGAAGACCGAGAAAACTTAAGATGTCACAGGGAACAAACCACAGAAAATCCCTCCGAGGCTTTTAAGACGCTGTATGGAACCAAGAGACAACCATTCAAAAACATTGAAGAAGGAAGTGGTTGAGGAGGGCCGTTTGATATTACGTTGTGAACGGCTGCTAAGTGCACATATCGGAGCCACCGCACACAGCATGTTTTCACTTAATTTATCTATTCGAGCTTTGCATCTTTTTTTTGGAAAGGGGCGCCTCCGTGTAGAAGCTCCTGGTAGTGTGTTTTATAAAACTATTTCCTTGTTCGGGGCATTGAAAGGTCCCCAGTAATGCCAAAAGCTCACTTATTATCTTTAAAATGAGCCGGTTCATTAAAAAGCAGAGAGGGGCAAGAACGTGCAATAATTGTGATAGTTCTACCGTTGGATCACAGGGGTGCATTGGACGCCTCAGTCTGTGTTTGGCCCCATGTTGTGTGCTTTAAGCTTCAAAATACCATGCTTGTGGAAACACTGCACGCTAGGTGTGAATGTAAAATCAAGGGCTTCCTTCCCAAACCAAACAACAAGACCTGTGGATTCTGTTTAAAAAAGTAAACAAAATAAATGGTGAAATGAGCGGAGTTTGATAAAGCCCTGCCTAAACGGTTTATATACTGCCTGGAGTACGTTTTGCAGACGGTGTCACTGAGGCCTTGTTGTTTCAATTTAATGACCTGTTTAATTCACCCAGGATGTGAATGAGTGGACATTACTTAAATTTCAGTCTTGTGCTGCTTCATTCAGACGTACTGTGTATGCTACACGTTCGGGGAGGGAAGCTTACAAGGCAGGAAGTGGGGACCGGCAAGGGGGGCATCTCAAGGTGAAGCGCCCCAGTCCTGAGAGTGCCATACATGCAGCAGCCATGGCAGATCTCATTGTGCACCCACCGTCCCTAAAGTTGCCTGGAGTGAGACCGTGACAAGCGCTGCTCGCTTCTCCGATGGCGGGCACAAAACAAACCGCTAAACTCTCGGAGTAACTGTGGAACTGGTGGAAATGTGAGGCACAGAAAAATAGACATGGCACAGTAACATGTACAATGCAGAGTTGTAACACAGATTAAAGAGGTACTCACGACGCTGACAACGAAGTGAAAAACACAGTGGTTGCACTAAATATGTTACTACAGTAGTAACAGCATCTGGGGACCCCCCTCTAGTACATGGAAATTTTAAAGTGAGGAATAGGTCTGTTTAGACCTCCCGAGGTAGTGGCGGCAGTTGCTGGAAAAAGCTTTGGTATAGCGAGGAGGCGGCGTTGCAACAAGAGGGGAAGGAAGGGACGGGAGGGAAGATACAGTAAAATACGGGCAGGAAAGAATTGGAGAATTCTGTACATTTAAAAAATGGGGTGGCGCACAAACAGGAGTTTAGTGCCTGGTCAAGGAAAAAAAAGATGGTGACAAACGGGCGGCTGTTTCTTTTTGCCGAAAAAATGGGGTGGCGCACAAACAGCAGTTTAGTGCCTGGTCAAGGAAAAAAAAGATGGTGACAAACGGGTGGCTGTTTCTTTTTGCCGAACCCTCGGAGCGAAAGAAACAAGGGGTTGTAAAGGGAGGCTTCACCGCTACATAGCAAGAAGCATTGGCACGGCCGCAAAAGTGAAAGTGATCGCGATGCACTTAATGACCCGTGACAGAGGAAAGACAGATGGCGGCTGCGCGCGTGCACGCTTGCGTGAACGCAAGCTTGAGGCCAGGAAAAGCCTCTGGTAGCACTTTGAAAACCCCCTTACTAAATGTCTCGCGCAGAGCAACGCATGCGCTGGCTCAGGCGAGACCTAAAAAACGGAACTCGAGCAGCTTTCTCTGCTATAAGCGCTCGGTTTACCTGGGGTCCCAGTGTAAGATTTGCATGCTGTAAGGAAAGTTCTCCAGGGTCGCCTGCGGTCTGTACTTTGGAGTACCATTGTGCTTTAGGTTCTGCACCGACTTTGCTGACAACTCTGATCCTGGCATCATGACCCACGCCAGACCCTGGAGCATCGACACCGATGCAGACGCTGGACAACAGAGTGCAACCTATTGTGCTTTCCGACTCAGTCGACGTTACTTTGACTGAAGCTGCCACCAATCCACTTGGGCCGCAGCCTTTGGGCAGCCCTTCAGATTCCGATATTTTGCCTTACCGCAAAGAAGGGCTCAAACTCTCCATACCTTATTTCGATTGAATTCTGACAATGATGCATATGATAATGGACATGTCTTTAAATTGGTATCACCTTTTTGGAGAGAAGGTAGACTCTGCTCATGAACGCTTTAAGAGTAGTAGGGCCATGGTGCACTCCTTGTGCTTGTCCGGCCTGCCACATCAGCCGCACCAACAGTTTATCCCCTTCCGTGAATATGGTATGGGCTTCCAATATCGCCATCAAGTTCAGCCAGCCCAGCAAACCCTTCAGCCTTTTCGTGGCTGATGCCGCAGGATCCACAGACAGCGTGAACAACAGGGCAGCACAGTCTCCCTCCCCTAGTTCAGCCTCAAAACCTGTTTAGTGTGTCCTTCAAGGCACACAGCCACCCTGTTGGAGATGGGTTCTGACATCTTCTGCAAGGGTGGCAGGTGATAATTTTGGACAAGTGGGACATACATATTTTAAAGTAGGGTTATGCCCTACCATTTCTTGTCACCCTCGCTACTACTTCCTCCATTGCCAAAACGGCTGGCGGATGACTATCTGTCCCTCTTGCAGCAGGAAGTGCAGGCCCTTCTGGCCAAAGAGAGGGTGCTGGCATCTGAAGTAGGCTTTGGTTGTTACTGCTACTACATTCTGATGCTGAATAAGGATGGTGGCCTTAGTCCTTTATTTTGACCTTCACACTTTCAGTGTCTTCCTGTGGAAGGACAAGGTCAAGAAGCTCACCCTGGCCCGGGGTCCAATCTGCCCTCAAACCTGGACACTGGATGGTACCTTTGGACCTGCTGCATGCTTTTTTTTTGTTTTTGTTTGAGTTTTGAGTTTTATATAGCGCAAACGTGACCCAAAGGTATCTGGTATCAGAGCGCTTTACATAGCACCAGTTGCGTTACATGAGGACACATTCATTTTTGTTAGGCACGGGGAGATTAAGTGATTTGCCCAGAATCACAGGATGTTCAGCGTCATTGCCGAGACTCGAACCCGGTTCCCCAGATTCTAGGTCGACCGCCCTAGCCGTTAGGCCAACTCCTCTCCTCTGCTTCTTTCCACATACCTGTCCTGCAGGCCAATGAATGCTATCTGCAGTTCATGGTGCGGCAGGAGCATTTTTAGTTGGCTCGGCTTCCCTTTGGCCTCACCAGTGCTCCTTCGGTGTTTGCCAAAGTGGGGCGGCGATTGTAGCACATCTTTGGAGGTCAGGGTTTCCAGTTTTCCTCTACCTCGACGACTACTGGATACTGAAGACAGGCTCACCCCAGGCATTCGTGGCCCACCTCCTGAATATGGCAAACTTCCTAACACATTGGGTTTCTATCAACGTGACGAAGCCACATCCGAGTCCTTCACAGATGCTCCACTTAATCAGTCATTCTGGACACAGTGCAGGTTTGTCCCTTCCCCTGGAAAAGAGTCCAGAACATTTGTTTTTTGATCCTGACGTTTCAGCCTCTATCCTGGATCACTGTGAGAGTGACTTTGAGGCTGCTGGGAATAATGGCCTCCTGCATCCTGTTGGTCAAGCAAGCCAGGTTGACATATGTGGGCTCAGCTGTGGGATCTGAAGTCCCAGCGGGCTCAGCATCAGGGGGAACTCTCCGATCACATCCAGATTTTGGATGAGACTGCAAAAGACCTGCAGTAGTGGTTGCTGAACTGCAATTGGGTAAGTGGCATACCCCTCTCCCTACCCCACCCACAGCTAACAGTGGTGACAGATGTGCCATTTCTTGTTTTGGGTGGCTATTTGGGAGAGGAGATCTGAGGCATCTGGTCTCTGGCGAAGTCCCGGCTTCACATCAAACTTCTGGAGCTGGGGTTCATCTGCTTGGTGTTGAATTCCTTCCTACCATCCATCAAAGGGAAGCTGGTGCAGATGCTCACCACTGACAAGTGGCATTGCAACAGACAGGGTGGGGAGGGGTCATGCCAGCAGATATTATGCCTCTGGAAATGGCTGAAACACCAGCGAATATCCCTGGTGGTACTCCACCTGTTTGGATCTCTAAATTCTAGGGTGGACAAACTTAGCCGCCGATGCCTAGCTGATCACGAATGGCAGTTGCATCTGGAGGTTACACAGCGTCTCTTCCTCAAATAGGAAGAACGTTGGCTCAATCTTTTCGCCACTGCAGAGAATACGCAATGCCTGCACTTTTGCGCATTGGAGTTTCAAAGGAATCTCTCTCTCTGAGATGTATTCCACCTAAATTGGACTTTAGGGCTCCTGTACAATTTTATTGCCGATACTGCTTGTGTGCCATGTTCTGAAGAAGATCAGGAACGACTGGGACACAATCATCCAAGTGGCATCCAAGTGTGGTATCCAGAACTCCTGGGCATTTGTCCTCCAATCAGACTGTTGCTTCATGAGAATCTTTTGTCACAACAGCAGGGCAGGGTCCTGCACCCAGGCCTACGCAGTCTCCACCTCCATCCATGCTTGGAGATTGAGTGGCAACAGCAAGGTTGCAGAGGCCATCTTTGCTGCCAGGCGTACCTCCACAAATTCAGTATATGCCTGCAATTGAGACAAGTTTGTGGTTTGGTGTGGTACTCGGCAGATTGACCTACTTCAAGCTAGATTACCCATAATCTTACTTTTGTGTTGTCCCTAGCCTAGCAAGATCTTTCTTTGACCTCAGTTAAAGGGTACCTGTTGGATCTTTTGGCCATTTTGCGGTTGCTGGATCAGCTTTCATTCTTCAAATTACATGTTGTGATGTGTTTTTTTAAGAGTTTGCAACATTTGTTTCCACCCTCTCTCTTTATCATACTTCAGTGGGACCATAACGTAGTCCCCACCTTCCTGATGTGTACTCCTTTTGAACTGCTGCAAAGCTGTCCACTATGGGTATTCACCCACAAGACAGTGCTACTCATCGCCATAACATCGGCACGGCAGATGAGTGAGCTGCAAGTCATTTCCACAAACCCACCATACACTACTTTCTTCCCAGACAAGCTTATTCTGAGAATCTTAGCTTCCCTTCTTCCGAAAGTGGAGACTCCTTTTCACATCAGGCAAAACATAACCCTCCCGGTGTGCTTCGCTCCACCTCACCCCTCTGAGGAAGAGGAGAGTCTCCATCGACTTCATCCTAAAATGGCTCTTAGCTTTACGTCGATCGTACAAGAGAACATTGTGTAGAAGAGCAGGTCTTTGTGGGACTCGCTGGAACGAAGAAGGACAAGGCAGTGTAGAAGAGTATCATCTCAGTGGATTGTACTCTGCATTAAAATCTGCTACCAATGGCCAAGAAGAAGCAGCTGCCAAAGGGTTTGCGGGCTCACTCCACCATTGCCAAGGATGCTATGCTGCTTTGGTATGCTGAGTGCCTGCTCTGGATATTTTGCCAAGCTTCTCTCCATATATTCACAAAGCACTACTATGGACAGCCAGATAGCCAGGACCGTTGGCATGGGCATTTTCCCCACTCTGCCCTGCAGGACGTTTTGGTTGGAGCCAGTTTGGATCCACCACCTGAGAGGCACTGCTTGATATCTACTCAAAGGTGAGGAAGCTGCGGTTAAACGTAACTATCAGAAGAACGAGCTAATTACCTTTGGTAACACTCTTTTCGGTAGATACTCTAACTGCAGATTCCTCACTGCCCTTACCATCCTCCCCGTTCTGTGAACTGGGCTCTTTTCCACCTAAAAAAAAAAAGTCCCAAGTATAGAGTTCTGAACACTGGTCAAGGTCAATTAGCTGTTGGACTCTGTGTCTGGGGGGGCCTCTGACAGCATAGAAAGCAACTGGCATCTGCATGCACAAGTGGTGTCTATATGCAGTACTGTACATCACTTCCAGAGCGGAATGTCATTGGCGCGAACCGCACTAGGCCACCTACCGGTGCGAGGGGTATTGCTTAAAAAGGTTGTAGATCCAGTCTTCACGTGTGGGGAATATTCAAAAGTTTACGAACCTGCGGTTAGAGTATCTAACAAAAAGATTGGTACCAAAGGTAAGTAAGTTGTTCAACCTCCTTAATTCAAACCTGTCCCCGTGCATGGCCTGTCACTCGAGTCCAGCTATAACAACTGTTTTTCAGTTAGGTCGTTGAATCCTTTTGTTTCCCTATAGTTCCATTTCTTGATCTTGTACCCGGACACCGTCTCCCTTTCCAAATTAAGCATACTGAGACCGATGACTGTGCCTTTTGTTATGTACAGCACCACCCTGGTCCCAGATCCAGTAAAGTTACTTTACAGGTTTTTTTCTCTGTCATGATTGTTGGAGGTATTAATGTCTGTAGAGTTCAGTCCACCCAAAAAACAGCCACAGAAATATTTGTTTTTGTGTAGGCTGGACTGTGTAGTATTTTATATTATTTAGCATCATATAATTTACTCATTTATAGAAAGCTTTTATATGGAGGGATTTAATTACATCATTTTTATACAGAGGTGTTTATAAATTTGTGCACTAGCTATCGACCTTGAAAGGATTAAATAATTTCAGCGACTATTTTATAACTTGCTGATCAATTGTTCCGACTATTTTGCTTGCAATAAAAAAAATAAAAAAAAATAAAAAACTGCCAGATTGAGAAAACGAGCCGAATGCTACCTGTTTCAGTGTAGTGGAAAAATCACTTGGGGGTGGGGAAGGGGATACTTGGAGAGAGCACGAGGGACAGAGGTGGAAGGTGTAATAATATCTGCACATTTTCATCTGTACCACTAGACAGTTGGCTATTGAAGAATGTACGTAGTTGCCGAGTTTCTTACTTTGCGCACAAAAAGCACATGGTCTGACGAGGGGATTTTGCATTTTGACTTCATATCCTAATAGTGAAAAGAAAGCCATAGCGATACAAAAAAAAGACAGTGAAGTACGCGAGGTTTAATTTGAAGTTGCACAAACCAATAGAATGTAGATCTGACTCGTCCCATGCTGCTGCAGAATAAAGTTGACGTGCTGCCACTGACCTGCTTGTCACCTCACTTGCTCCACCACAAGGATGTCTCGATGCCTTTTTTTATGTTTATTCCATGTACTGATCCTTCTGATTGCAAGTACCCTCCTGACAGGTACGAGGAGTTCCAATCTTTGAGATGTTACGTTCAACTTGTAGCAGCTTGAACTCATCTAATTGTGCCAGAGCATTGTTTAGACAAAAGATAGCTTGCATGACTTTTCATTAACTTGATAGATTAGGTATTTTCATGGCCTCACACGTTGTTTTATTTATCTGTTTTTCGAGGCTTATGTATGGAGGTAAGGTTTTTGAGATCCTGTTAGAGGGCTTATATTTTTATGTGTTTCTATACTGAATCTGACCTTGTTGGGCAATTCTGGCTCCTTTTTTATGAACCGGAAATGCATTTTTCTTTTTGCCTCTACGTCTAAATACTGATTAAGAGTTGTATGCACAACTCATTATTTTGAACCTGGTGGTTCTTAAAATAAACACAACACCACTGTCCCCAAATACTCCTAGAACTCAGTCTTCCTAAACAGGCAGACCAGACCCTCGCCAAATTATCCAAGATGAACAGTGATTAAGTTTTTAAAAAAAGAACTAAAAAAAACTGCCTTTCATGCAAGCCGATTTTAGGTAGGCTTCTACGAATCGAGTAGATGGACAATGATTTGAGATACTGAGACTTAAAACAATGATAATGGGGCTTCTGTCGTAAAAGAACAAAAGTCTATTCAGCCCGCTTCTTTTCAGCGCCCTATCATGGGTGAGTTGGAAGGCTGGGGCACCCAATGGTGTAGAGCCTTTCATGCTCTGCCAATACGTGCTAGGTGCATTGATGTTTACTCAGCTGAAACCTCTATCGAACCAGCTGCCCTAGGATCACGTGTAAGTGGTAATGTAATCTACCAAAACTGGAGTAAGTGCATGGAATGATTTCCTTGAGAGCACATGCATAATCCGAATAACCAACAACTAACTTTGGCTTCCAGAGTAGCATGCGATCCGCGGTAAAGCAATTCCGTGCCTTGTACGGAGGAGTGAGCGATATATAAAAGCAGTTACAACACAGTTCAGGTGATTTTTCCTCCATAATTCTCTGTCTCCTCGACACAAATACTTACATTCAGTACATGGCAGCCTTTCACAGGCTTTCAAGTGTATTGAATGTGCTGCAACTCAGGTGGTCACCATCGCTGCCGCAATTCAGGAAGGACCTCAAGACCTGGCTCTTTGACTGAACCGCAGACCCACACCCCCCAGCCTTCCTCCCCTCCCACTCAACGCCTTGAGACCCTCACGGGTGAGTAGTCGCGCTTTATAAGAATCCTGATTGATTGATGGGAAAATAAAACCATCATCTCTCTGGCATATTGAAGACATGCCGTTTAAAAGTTCTTGTTGCCAAATTTGTGTTTAATACAGATAAATCCCGTTTCTCCATATCTCCAGAGTCAGGTGCTGGAGATCAGCAACCCAGTTTGCCAGTCGACAATACTACCCAGAAATAAAATGTTTGCATATGTACCCAGTCTTCACACAAGTTCATCCTCCCATGTGCATGCCTCCTGAGTGCTCCATTCAAACGTCCGTATTTCAGTGCCTGGTTTCAGCACATAAGGGTCCTCTAGTCTGTCTGTTTCCTCACGCTTCAACCAGCATGCATACATTTTGCATGTAATCAGATTATAAAATGCTGGACTTTCTACTGGACTTTCTACTTTGACACTCTCTCTTCTTGAAGTACTTGGTTTTGCAGTATTCTCTACCTGCATCGGCGCTCTGTTACTTCACATCAGTGCATGCTGTTAAGACAGCAATTTATCATTGGCTGGATGTCTTCAGATTCCACCTTCGTCAGAAGGTCTTAGGCTTTGTTACCAGACAGTAATAAAGAGCTAGCAGGAAAATTGCACTTTATGCGCACTTAATAGCGCTAAGACTTCTGTCAGAACACCATTCAGAGGGACAGGGCAAGCCGGAGCTACTGGGCCCAACTGTGGGGGTTGAGGCCTTTTACTCCTTATGTTCCAGGCCCCGACTGACACTGGATCCTGAGAAGCACTTTGCTCTCAGTGGTTGCGTGGGTTAAGCAATCCAATGCTTTTTGGGGGGTGGTAGACACAAGGGGAGTGAATACAGGCTCACAACTCAAAATATGTTCAGTAGCAGCAATGATTGTCCAGTCAAAAACTCTCTATGACAAAAGGAGTATTTATATATGACCAAAAAGTGAAATTGTGTGTGTGTGTGTGTGTGTGTGTGTGTGTGTGTGTGTATATATGTGTGTATGTGTGTATATATATATATATATATCTATATATCAAAGACTTCGCCACCCGACCCAGTTCTTGGTACGAAATATTTTTTATTTCAGACGCCCTTTCAGTCCGCCATGACGCGTTTCGGCCTTCAGGAGGCCTTGATCACATGACGCTAATAGAGGAGTGTGGGATTTTTAAAGTGACAAGTGCATAAAAACTCAATTCACAATAGACATAGAGGAAACATTTGCGAATAAAAAGCTAGTGCCTTTTTTTGAACAAATAATTTATACCACAATTAAAAAGGAGCGCTAAAAACACCAAACGCAATTGTTAAACAGTGTTTTAGACTAAACAATGAAATTAACGGTATTACTCAAATGCAAAAGATTATAAACCTGATTTCAACAGATGCCAAAAATTGGAAGGGTATCATAACCCAAGTGGGTAGCGACTCCCTGTAGAACATCCATAATACATAATGGTAGACAACTGGGTCATACCGCGCTCCATTGCATAAATATTCAAAATTGTCATAATTAACTGACAACACAGTATATATCAAAAGCAATAAATATACTCATGGTAACCTTAAAAACATAAATCAAGTCCACCATTTATAAAATTGCTGATACACAAAGATATACAAGCTTGAATGCAGGTTTAAAAATCATGGTATAAAAAGAATCCATGTAGAGCGATTCCGCTCAAATGGGCCCCAATTCAAACCTCTATGTAAATGTGGTAAAGTGCAAGTGCTATAAAGTGCAATACAATGTGCCTGTGTAAACTAGAAAGCTAAAAAGTAGAAAAATTGATTAAATATAAAGTTAAAAACATAGAGAGGCTACAAATGTGCAAAATTGGCCAATTAAGTACCAGAATGCCATAAAATGTCTGTCTTACAGGCATGTATAAAAATCTTCACTGGCATTGAGCCCATTGGGCATCTTCGTGTCGAGCTCCAAGATATATTTAGTTTCTAAAGCTCGAAGAAAAGCTTCACGGTTACCTCCTCTTCTGAGGGGCAATATTGAGTCAATCACAAAAAATTTCATTAACTCTGGGTCATTGCTGTGAGACTCTTTGAAATGGCGTGCCACCGGGTAGGAGGCGTCGCTGGTGCGAATCGCTCTAATGTGCTGGAGTATCCGCTTGTGAACCTGCAACTTGGTACTCCCAACATATTGCAGTCCACAGGGACACTCCAGCACATAGACCGCAAACTCAGTCTTGCATGTCAGAAATTTGTGAATGGCAACCGGTGTGTCATGAAAGGGAACTCTATAAAATGTTTTGTTTATGCCCTGTCTGCAGGCCTTACAGGCGGCACATTTGACGAATCCCTTTCTAGTGTTAAGCCAGGAATTCGACACAACCAGTTCTGGACTACTTCTAACCAAAGTGTCGCTCATTGACCTGGCTTTCCTGAATGTAATGTTAGGCGTCCGTGTCATCCAGTCTCCAATGACTGGATCATTGCGAACCAAATTCCAATTATTCTTAAAAATCCTGCGTAGCGCTAAATGTTGTCGATTGTAGGTCAATATTAATCTTGTAGGAGCATCACCCTTGCTAGAAGTAGTGTCGATTTTTGGAGTTTTATCAGACAAGGCATCTAATCTAGAGATACGATTAGCTTTGTTAATAGCCTTGTTAACCATCTGAGCGGTATAACCCCTGGCCAAAAATCTGTCACCGCTTGCATACTGAGCCTTCCTGCATTCCTCAGGTGTACTGCAGATCCGCCTGATACGCAACATTTCCCCAAAAGGAATGCTGCGTATCAAGTGACCTGGATGGTGGCTAGCAGCATGCAGCACAGTATTGCCGGCTGTTGTCTTCCTAAACAGTCTAGTTTCAATTACCATGTTACTAATGACCACCTCTACATCCAAGAAACATACTTTCTCATTACTAATGTTCCCTGAAAAATGTAGATTTAGAGTGTTAGTATTAATCATAGTAACAAAGTTGAGAGCCTGTTTCGAACCCTTCCAAATCAGGAATATATCATCGATATATCTATACCAATGAACCACACAATTGTCAACGATCTCCGCGTGCTGGCCATGGAGGACCTGCTCCTCCCACAGCCCCATATGCAAACAAGCATAACTGGGGGAAAAGCAGGCCCCCATCGCAACACCCCTGATCTGCTGGTACACCCGATTAGAAAACATGAAAAAATGGTAGTTAAGACACGTGGAGATCATAGATAGCAGCATTTTGTTATGATTATACATTTGGATGGGCCTAGTACACAAATAATGATTAATCGCCTTACTACCATCCTGATGGTTTATACATGTGTACAGGGAAGGAACATCCAAAGTGATTAACCAATAATCATCCTGCCATGTGACATTCATGATTATATATATATAACAATACACACAACTCCCTAAAATCAGGACTCTAGTGTTTAGTAGGCAATCCCCACTTCCTTCTGACTAGCGATAGTGAGACTAAAGATAACATTCAGATTAGATCCCACTAGCAGTCCGAGTCTCAGGAGTCCCACTCCGACACTGTCAAAATGTTCCAACGTCGAAGCATTCTCTGGCAGGCAAGTTACCCTAGGGCCTTCTGCCTCTTCTTTCAGTCTTACCCGCACTATCAGGGATTGTCTGACCGGAGTCTCCGAGAGTGTCTCTCTTGTGGGCGCAGTGGCTGCTTCTGGTGAGATCACACATGTGGCCCTGCAGGGGCCACGGCTGGGTGTCCTCGTGCTCCTCTGATGAGATGGTAAGTTTCCTTTGGTATTCCCCACAGGTGGGGGAGGAAGGGGTTCGGCAGCCTCTGGTCCTCAGTTGGGGCTCTTGCCCACATGGCTCTCCACGGCAGTCTCTCCTTGCGAGAATGGCATCCAGCAGGCTACAAACCATCTCTTTCTGGTGCTCCCCTCTGGCATACAGGGTCACCACACCTGCTCCTCACTCGGGCGAAGGCCTGATTGGCACCTCAGCAGGTTCCTCTTCATGGCAGCCCCCCTCTGGCATACGGGGTCACCAACTGAACCTGCACACGGGTAATGACCTGATGGGTGCAGCAGCCATTTCCTTACACCTCTCTTCAGGGTTCCACTCGTAAGGATCCCCCTCTGGACATTGCTCCCTCCAGCAATCTCCTCTTCCTCACAGGGCACACTGGTCTTGGCAAGCAGGCAGTTACTGGTGCTCCAGGAACAGGTGGTCTTGGATGGCCCTGGGAGATGTACCCTCACCCAGTTGGGTGACTAGCAGGCCTTCGCATACAGACCTGGTCACAGGCAGACGTCTTGCAGAGTTCCCCTCCTCACACAGCCCGTCTAGTTGCTTGATAGTTGATAATTTTGGGGGCCTCGAGCTCCCCTTCTTTTAGTCCATTTCAAGACACAGCATGTGTTGGCGGTCTGCTTCCTTTGCTCTCCTCTGCCTTGTCCTTCCTCCAGAAAGCAGTCTGTCACAGCAGGAGTGACTCCAGGTCTGATAACCTTGCAACACAAGCCATGGGAGTGACTTGAGGTTCACACCTGGATGTCAGTCACAGTGATGTGTATCAAAAGGTTTGCCTAGGGCTTCAGCCCTACTCTTTATGATTTTCCTATGAGCCCCATCTCCTTCCTGAGATGTGCCCAGGTCCCTTCCAGTGACCTCTCTCTGAATCAAAGAGCACCCTTTGAAGTGGGTAGGGGAGCCTGGCTGTCCTTCCTCCGGTGTGTGCACCAACCAGCTCACTGGAAGGCATCAACCCACACATCTGGCTGGGTGGATTCCTCTACATCCACATGCTCCTCCAGTGAGCCCCAAGTCTCCCAAAATAGAACCTAGAATCTTCCATTTATTGTACTTTTCACAGGCACACATACACCCAGCACATGCATACAACACACATGCACTGCACTGCATACTAACTTGATGTAGACCAAGGGTGAGTTAATCACACTGCAGCAGAGCTTTACATGAGTGAGCCTGTAGACCTCACTCCAGTGACATGTAAAAAGGCCTGTTCACTTCTACTGATCACTATATGGTATGCGTCCACCGCCGCACTCGTGCTGCTTAACTCCTGGCAAAGGCAGTCGCTTTTACCACTATGAGGGGAGCGCTTTGGGCGCCCCTCCCAGTTCAACAAGACCGCAGTCTGTGATACAGACCTATGTCATGGTGTATAGTTTGGTCCGTGTTCACCCATGACAACAAAAATCAGCCCCAGGAACTCATACATCCTTGCAGCTGTGGCACTCAGGGCAGGGGCACATGCCCATCACCATGCAAAGGACTGTTCCCTCACAACAAAACCTAACCCTAGGGTTGTTCCCAGGGCCAGATTGTTCTTTGAGTTATCAGTTAGGCTCGAGACAGTAGATTTTACCCTACAGCATGTTACTGTTGGATTCCTGTGGCTCCTCAAAGGTGCTGAAAATCATAACACCACTTGTTCAAAGTCTATGCACTGGAACTGCAGCCCAAGTAATGTACTTTTTTCTCAAATTTCTGCACTTAGGACCTGGAGAGCAATGGATGATGCAGTCTCCTCTCTTGTTATCTTGTTGTCTATCTGCAACCAGAATGCTAGTTGATAACTGCAGAGCCTACTTATAGGCCATTGGGTTATATCCTCTGTGGTTTTTCCTAAAAGCAGTACTTCATTGTGCCAGTGACTGGCACTTCTTTCTGGGGACAAGAATTCTTTGCCACCTGGTCCCGGTCTGCAGTTGCCTTCATTTATCGAGCAGAGAGAGCCAGTCCTCCTTTTACTCCCATACAAATGTATGGAAATAGCACACCTGTGCTATTCAGTCACTTGGTAGCCCTTCTAGTTCCATAAACCACAAAGGAAAGAAGTGTTTGACTGTTGTCCGTCCTTCAGGACATGTGCTTACTGCTTTCTGGCTGGGCTGGCTGTGCAGCCGAAGGGCAGCCAACCGTTTGACGGCTTTGGACAGTTCTGCAGTTATTGACCAGGCCTGCAAGCTAGAAGTCTGGAAGCATACAGGCCTGCAGCCCCTGCCACAACCCCTTCTTCCTTAGCAACAGACTCCACCTCCTGGAACGTCAGCCCTGCAGTTGTATCAGACCGCAGGGGCAAGTAGCATGCTGGCTAAGCTGCGTGTCCTCAAAGGCAAAATTTGGGGACTGGCAGTTATTTTCTATTTTTTTTTTAAACAAATGAAGCACTTACTCTTTCTCCGCCGCCAGACAAAATAAATGTAATGGGCCAAGATGCACCTATTTTTAGATCGAGCATTCGAGACCTCTCGTATATTCTTTAGTATATACTTATATATGTATGTACTTTGTGGGCTCTGGAGATCAGCCCTAGGACTTGTCTGCTTCAGCTTAGGGACTTTCTTTTTCTGTTCAACTGCCTCTATTTAAATGTCTTTATAGAAAACGACCAGTAGAGGTCAGTAAAATACCAGAATTGCTTTCTGCTGAGGGACTTTCTTTTTTTAAAATTTTTCTGGCAACTGCCTCTAACTTTCTTCATAGAAACTGACCTGCAGAGGTCAGTAAAATACCAGAATCACTTTAGCATTCTCTAGATTCCAGTCTGTGAGAAGTTGGCCTGGTATATGCTGTTCACTAATTAAAGTGGACACCTTGCACCAGGGCAAATCGACTCTTATGGTAGATAGGTTTAAGACAACCTTTAAAGAAAGCTATCCTAGTGGTAGCTGTGGAGAGCAGCCTTCAGGCTAAGTCTCGGAGGAATGTAAAGCAGCTTGTTTTACCATATAATCTCTTGAATCACCAAATGAAAAGACACCACACAGGTATATATATCAAATATATATGTATTTATTTCTAAATAACTCAACTAATCTCTTTATGAGATTAGAAGACAAACATATGCACAAATCAACGTTTCACAATAAGTTAAGCACAAAATATGGCTGGGGCCCTAGGGGCGTACCAGACCATATACTAAGTAAGAGACTTAGGGACAACGACTTGCAGGGAGACAAGGCCTAGGGCCTTCAGAAGTGCTGGGGCCTCACGAAACCACCCAAGGCAGGTAAGTAAAGGACCCACGGGGGACGCGTGCAGTGTAGATACACAGGCGCGGATCGCCGTTGACTTCAATGGGGCAAGTCGCGGTTGGAAATAAAGAGTTTTAGGATACTTCTATAGAACCTACAAGCAAGTCACTTACAGGGTAAGTCGTTCTAGGGCCCACACTCCACAGGAGCACCGTAGTGCTGGAGTTACCTCACCCAGGGAAGCCGGGTGCACAGGTGTCCTTTGGTGTCGGGTCGCGGCGTCGTTTTCAATGGCGAACAAAGAAGACTTGCTGCTTGCGGGAGCTGAAGAAGTGTCCGGTGGAATCCAAGCCTGGATTCTGAAGAAGGATGACCTGAAAGCAGAGGGGACAGTGTTCAAAGTCACTTGGCAGTGACCCGGGCAAGGAAGATGGATGCCCACCGTCGTCGGTTGATTCAGGTCGGTTGCAGGTGCCTTGACTCTTCAGCCACGTGGTCCAGGAGGTGTCGACGACGACCAGGAGCTGGATTCGGTGGGTCCCTCGACGTCTGCAGCTGACTGCGGTGTCGGCAACTCGATTGGAGCCAACAAGCCTTGGCAACAGCAATTCTCGGGGAGATGAAGAAAAGTCGATGGCGCAGACCAGCAAGGTCTGAGGGACTCACCCAGCGAGGGTAAGTCAGGGCAGGCCTGGAGCAACCAGGGGAGCCCTTTGGTTTCTTTAAGAAGTCTTCTGGGGACCCACAAGCCGGCGGGCAAGGGATCGCGAAGACACCTCGGGCGGAATCACTCAACAGGGGCCCACGGTCACTCGGGACGGTGTAGGCCTCTGATCTTCGGAGGGATTCCTGCTGGAGGTCGGGACCACACGTGGTCCAAAGCACAAGTTCGTAGAACGTTGTGAAGGGGTTGCACTCGACAATAGTGCACGGTACCCAGGGGTCGCGGTTCCTCGTTACTCGTGGGGTCCACTTGCCTCAGCTTCGCTGGGGACTCACGATGGCCTGGGAGAGGTCAGGAAATCCACTTCTTGGGCTGCAGGGACTTTGGACTCCGGCGGGAGCGGCGTAGTTTGTGACCGTCGTTGTCGTTTTTGGCGCCTGCCAAGCAGGGGAGTCACTCCTTGACTCCAAGGGAGATTCTTCTGTCTTCCAAAGGTAGTGGAACGTCGAAGGGCCAGGATTCTTCTGTAGAGCGTCGTCCAGGGGTTATCTGCTTTGCAATGGCAAGGTTCCCCCTCTTATACTAAAAAGAGGGATGGACTAGCTCTATGACCCCACCTATGGGAGGGTCAAGGGAGGGGTGGCTACACCCACTTCCCTTTGTCCAGTTTCGCGCCAGAGCAGGGGCAGGTAGCCCCTGAGCTGGTTTGAACTGGCATATGCACAGAGGAGCCTTTTGCTCCCCCAGTGCAGGACTTCAAAGCACTCTAAGAGTGCACCCACCCAGCCCCAATACACATTATCCTGTCTGGGGAGGTGGTCACACCTCCCTGCAACAGGAAACCTATTGTCCAGGCCTCCCCTGCCGGAGTTTCGTCCAGCAGCAGGAGGCCAGACTTGTGTCTGTGGCAGCAGCATCCATTTTGTGATGCCAGGGCTTCAGAAAGAAGTTACCGGGTAAGCCAGAGTTAACATGTCTTTCCCTCTAGAAGGGTGGAATGCTACCCCCGCCGCCAGGATTGGCGGGGGGTAGTATTCCAAGATGTTTGACACCAAACACGACATGTTTAGGTGCAGCCATTCCAAAGTTAGCATTTTACCGCGAGGATATAATGCGCTTAAGAGTATATGGTCAGGCTGCACTACAAACAGCATCAGAGATGGTCTCCGAACGCTGCAGAGGGGCCCTGCTCATGCAGGGGCACCCTCTCACATAGGAACCATGCACTCTGCCTTTAGGATTGATAAGGCCTGCCTTAGGAGTGACTTATAGGTTTATATGTGTGTATGTATTTAGTGATATAGGTAACCTATATCACAGTAAGAGGTGCATGCACCACCCTACCCAGGCTGCAGTAGCAGACCTGTGGTGTCAGTTTGGATGGCCTTCCAGGGGTGGCATAATACATGCTGCAGCCCCTGGTAGGCCTCTGAGGTACCTATGCCCTTGGTACATAGTATACCATATACTAGGGACTTATAAGGGCACTCCAGATTCCAATCAGAGATGTGCCTAAGGCACATGGAAACCTTTTACAGAGAAAGCAGATAGACTGGGGCCCTGAATAGCAGGATCCCAGTCCAACTAAGTCATAAACCAGCAAAACACCATAAAAAAAGTGGGGGCAACCATATAGTCAGATTCCACCTTCCTACACAGTCCATAAAAATTGTCTTCCACGAGCGCCCGTAGACAATAATATTTTTTTCAAATCTTGTATTTTCAGTGATATGACCACCGAAGGCCCTGATTTTATATTAAAAACAGAGCTTCGGACTATACCATTTCCCGCTGTAAGGCAATAATTCTCTCCATGTGTTCCCATACCTGGCGTGTCACGCAGTTTGGTGCTTAATTTCCCTCCATGTTAAAGAACAGTAGATGTTTCAGCACCCAGGCTAATGTGCTGCATAGCTAAATACATATAAGGTCCCAAAGGCGAGATCGAATGTATTGCAAATGCTTATTTTTTTGGGGTGGTCGCTTGGGACCTTTTTCTGGATGTTGGCCTGACTGGTATGCAGAGAGTGTGCTCCCAACGTTCTTTCCACTCTGACATTCCTTCTCAGCTCATGAAAGACAGCGGGATGTCGGGCCCATGTTTGCCTTAATGGAATCAGAGACCCGCGTGCTCGCGGCTTCTGGATGCAGTTATTTTTATTTATGATTTATATAACTCCCAGCACCAAACTGTTGTCGATGGTAGCACCTTCTAACCCGTTCCGAGGCCTCTAATGCTGACCGAAGTCTGAGTGTTTTCCCTAGATGAGCATTAAGAGACTTTAAGGAAATGTACCCGTTAGGCGAATGCGGCATCCCTACTGAATCGTGGGACTGATGGCTGAGGCCACACAAATTGCTTATGTGTCTGTTTGATATGGATGCCTATAGCCCGTCCGATGAATATGCCTACTTCCATGTCAGCCAAATATGGTACTCCATTATCAGACTAGCCAGTTTTATTTTGGGAAATTTCTGAAAGTTTGCTGCAACACTAACATGCGTCATCACATTAATACGTGGGATGGGTTGGGGAAGAGTGACTTTATTCTTATTTTCCCCCTTTTCATATAATTTTAGGACAGAACGGCGTTACCTGGCTCGTGGTTATTTGTTCTCTTTTGGTTTAACTAACCTAGTTGCACTTACATAGGCCTGATGCATTTAAATAACTGTATGATGACGTGTTGTGACTCTTGCACAAAAGCTGAATCTGCGAGAACACTTTTTCTTTAAACATTCTTTACAAAGGGAGGATTAGTCTAAAATATAAGTATACCCTATATTAAGAGAAAAGCACTTTACAAGCTGGGAAACTGTCATTCGATGGGCAGTATTGTTGGGACAAGATGAGCTACAACTCGGTTAATGCATATCCTAGGTGCTTCGTGTTAAAACCTTATAAATTGCTATCTTATTGCGACCTGCTATCTCAGCAGCTGGTTATATTTGATCTTCATCTATAAATTACAGGTTGCATAAGCTCTGCCCACTACTGCTCTAGGCAATAGGCACCCTCGTAAGGATTTTCTAAATGCTTAGAAGTTTTCCGCATGACATATGTTTATTAGAACTTCTTTAGATCTACCAATTGCTTGGTATCATTTGTATAAGATACAGGTAAAAGGGGAGTGCTGCCTTTTCTGGTGTACCAGCTCCCAACCCCGCCCCCTCCAAGATCCTTTCAAGCAAAGCACGCATACCTGCAGACTAATTTGTGTAAAAAATAAAATGAAAAAAAAAGCTCAAACCAGCCATGAGGATTATTGAAGTCCACTGGGGAGCATTCTACTCTAGATTTTGTGATAAATCATCAAAGCTATAGTAACGTGAAAAAGAATGTACACTCTTAAGATTCTGTGGCTTTAAATTTCAAAATATATCTCACCATCATCTAATGTCACCAATTCCTAAAAGTAAATAAATCTAACGTCATGTGACACATAAAAACACATTTCACTTTGCCATAATTTATTAAACAAATAAATCCTCAACATGTAGTAGCCTTATGTAAAAAGGCGCACCCCGGGATCCAGCAAGATGTGTAACCCTCCTAGAAGCAATATCATGAAATGTGTTTCCTGTAAGAGTTCATCAGGTTCGCGGAAAGCCTGGGTGAATTCTGGCCTACTGCTCCTTACAAAACTGCTTAAGCTTTGTGATGTTTGATGACATTGTTTCTGCACAGCTCTCTTTAGGTCTCACCACAGCATCTCAATAGGGTTGAGGTCTGGACTTTTAAGTGTTTTCCAACATGTTCAATTTTTTCTTTTCTAGCTATTCAGTATTACCCTGTTGCATGATCCACTTTTGGCTAAGCTTTGGTTATCGAACAGATTGTCTCATGATTATTTCTAGAGTGCGCTGATTTTGATATTAAATTCATGGTTGACTCAGACTATGGGGCGTTCAGGTCCTAGGACTGCAAAACAGGCCCCAATAATGACCCACCTCTACCATGCCTGACGAGTGGTATGTGAGATTCTGATGCACAGTGTTTAAGTTTAGTGATTCTTTCACTTGCTGCTTTGCAAACCTAAGCTATACACTAATTCTCTTTTTGGAGAGAGAGGATTTTCTCCTGGCTATAACAGCATAGTTGTTCAGTCTTTTCCTATTGAAAGACACACAAATGTGGATGTTTAACATATTGTGAGTGGTATATATTTCTATATATCTATTGTGAATGGATGTAGCTTTGAGGTCCTTTTCAATCTCTATGATCATCATACAGAATGGCCTTGAGGTGATTTCGCTGTGATGCTCACTTCTGTGTAAATTAGCAACGTTTTTGAACTTTCTCTATTTGTAAATAATCTGTCTCACTGTGGAGTGATTAACTTTATATTGTTTGTAAATGGCTGTATAAAACTTTCTAGGCACTGGAACAGCAGTGATTCTTTCTCTGAGAGGTCACTGATACTTTTCGCCAAGGCATGATTTGTCACCACAACCATGAGGCTTCAGACCAAACAAACAATATTTTTGAAATGAACAGTTTTTAGAACTTCATGATGATCCAGTAATAAGGTGCACTTGTTTATCTGCACCAGATGGTGATTACCTCCTTAACGGATAAGGAGCTACGCAAACAAATGATGGACGGAATGCAGCATAGATCATACATTTACCCCCAGTCAAGAGATCTAAGTTAAATCTATCGCTTTTTTGCTCACCATGCCACCCCAGTTTAGACCCAGGCATATGCAGATCAGTCTTGACCCTGCTCCCCATGGGAACAGTCCAGCCCGAACTGCCAAGTCAGGTCCAACAAGCAATCTGGGGCTGGTTTTGGGTTATTACCCTTCATCAGCCAGACTAGCTTGAATCTTGGACTGTTTCCATGAGGAGCAGAGTCAAGACTGATTTGCATATGGCTGGGTTCAAACTGGCATGGCATAGTGAGCAAAAGAACAATGGATTTAGCCTAGATCTCTTGAATGGGAGTGAATGTTTGATTTACTCAGGATTCTGCCCATCATTTGTTGCTGTAACACTTAACAGGTATGGAAGCAGTAAGAATGCACTTCATTTTTCACTCACGGATTCTGAAATTATATTTTTGTTTACTAAATTATGACAGTAAATTTATATATCTGCTAAGAGACTTCTAGCCGCAGATTCCTTACCTAAGAATATCCCCAGGTGAAAAAATGGATTCAGAAGGTTTTAAAGCAGTGCACCTGTCCCACTGGTAGGTGGCGTCATTCACCTCCACTTCTGCATCGTTCACAATGCAAGTAACGTGAGCAGTACGTATATAGCTGTCACCTTGGCGCACTGACGTCAGTTCTTTCCTTTCCGCTCCAGATAGCGCTGCTCTAGTCTGAGCTACCCCTCAGATGTTTTTGACTGGTCTTTTTTGACTTTTTGTCAACTTTTTGAGCTTTTTTGTCTCCTGCTGTAAGGATGCCACCAAAGAAACCGTCTGGTTTCAAATTATGTAGGGCCTGTCATAGGCAAATGTCGGAGAGAGACTCTCACTTGGTATATTTGTGATGCCTGTCTGCAGCTGGGACACCACTCCAAGGTGTGAGAATTGCCGTTCCATGCACCACAAGGCCCTGAGGGAGCAGTTCCTCGAGCTCCTCGCCGCCCGACGTCAGTCGACAATGCGACGCTCGAGGTCCCATGCGCGTGGGAGGTCCCAGGGCTGTTCACAGTGCCCCGCATCATCATCGCATTCAAAGTCATCGGGAAGTCAGGTAAGTCCCACAAACAAAAAGTTGAAGATGTCCGAGCGCTCTTCGACTTCGCTGTGTCCTTCGAAGCAATCTGATGAGACGAGGGAGTGTCAGCACTTCAGGCCCATCGACTAGGCATATCCTCATACTGGTTCTGCTCCGCCCTTCCCTGATTTTCCCAGATCCGGAGCGACCACTGCCAAACTAAAGGAATTTTATGAGGCCATGCCCCTCATCTTCGGGTGGACCGCCCCATCTGGAGTGCTTTCAGGCCCCACTGGTGTGGGAAGGGCCCCTGCAGGAACCACACTGGTGGGATTGCCCTCTGCGCCAGTCGGGCCCCAAGGATCCCTCTCTGGATCTGAAGCGGAGCTGGGCGGCAAGACTGAGACCTTCCTCGGCATCCGCTCCAATGGCGGCGCCGCCAACGCACCTAGGCTGCGACTGTCCCCATTGTCATTCACAGCTCCGACACAGAGCCGGTTGGGTGTCGTCCGGCACCGACCAAGGACCTCCTTTTTCCTCTGCACCCGTTCTAGTGCAGACCCCGTCGGCGCACCAATGTTCCTAGGCGGCGGTGTCCCCATTGTCATTCCCGACTCCGATACAGACTGGCGTCATCCGGCGCTGACCAAGGACATTCTTCCCGGAGTGGAGCCAGTGCCTTATTTGATGGATGTGCCTGGTGAGGGAGGCATTTGGGAGGGGTCTATAGACCCCCTATGGAGATGACCCAGTTAAGAAACAGGACAACTAATAGGAGGAACTGGGTGAGGCCAGTGAGTCTGACATCTCACCGGACACTGGCCTGTTTTCCCCTCCTACAATAGCTAAGGAGGTGGGAGCCTCATTTGCAATGGTGGTGTGCAGGGTGGCTAAGGTCCTGGACCTTAACCTACTCTCAGTGATAGTCAAGAATAATGTCTAGACAGAGCTGCTTCAGCCGGGAGTCACCCCCTCAGAAACCTTGCTCCCATTCAGTGAAGTCCTTTTGGGCATCCTACTTTGGAATAGGTCCAAGCCCTGTACAGGGACTCCGGTGAATAGGACAATTGCCCAGCGCCATCACCCCGCTCTTGGGGACCCCACCCCGGAGAGCTTGGTGGTCCAAGCCTCCTCATCCTTTATCCACCCTGGTGCGATCCCTACCATTCCACTGCTTGACTCTGCTTCTGTAAAGGCTCTGGTTTAGCACCACTTCTGCAGAGTTGTCTCTGCCTAGTAATCTGGCCCAGTTGACGTTGCTACCTCCTCGATGCTTGAAGTCTGAAAAATTAATTAAGATGGCTAGAGAGAAAGTAAAAGCTTCCTTTGAGCATCAACCTCTTAGACACTCAACCCGCAACAAAGAAGTTTGTATGTATGGAAGAACTCTGCGGGTCACATTAAGATGTGCTTGATATGCCAACCTAGATTTTAGCTACATTGTGGAAGAGGATTTTTATATTCTCCCTTGTTCTGATTTAGATGCTGAGCTTTACTTAGACCACCAGGAGTCCAAGAATTATTTAATGTACCCACATGGTGGTGTTCCCAATTCTTTGCTCGGGCCCTCTGAGGATGTTTGTATGTTCATGGCCATTGTGATTAAAGCAGAGCAGGCACTCGTATTAAAAAGTGGGATCGCAGATCTCTATGAAAGTTTTAAATCCCAACCCCCCACCGCCGACAGCATCACACTACTTACATCCACGAACATAAAACTGGAGCACCTGCTCAGCCAGTGGGACCCCCTCACAACTCAAACCACCATTGCCATCATGAACCCCATACACTCTGGTGCACCCACGGACCCCTTCCCCCACCATGTCTTATACCTAGGATGCAAAAACATCGTCCCTGGAATCTGGAAACACGTTGAAGTAAGGGCCCTCCTGAAAAAAAATTCAGCGGACCCAACTGAACCGAAAAACTACCCGCCCATCTCCCTGCTCCCCTTACCAGCAAAATGCTCGAAAAGGCCATCTATCAACAGCTCACCACACACCTGGAAAAGAACAACCTCCTGGCCCCCTCTCAATCCAGACTCGGAGCCAACCTCAGCACAGAGGCAGCCCTAATTGCAGCCACAGATGACATCAGGACCCTCATGGACAGCTGCAAAACAGCAACTGTCGTCCTCCTTGACCTGACAGCCGCCTTAGACACCGTCTCCGATCACATCCAGATAAACAGAGTCCACCACATCGGAATCCAAGGAGATACCCTCAAATGGGTCGCCTCCTTTTTCACCGGAAGAACCCAGAGGATCAGTCTCACACCCTTCACCTTGGGACCCAAGTAGATCGTCTGCGGTGTTCCCCAAGGGTCATCCCTCAGCCCCACCCTCTTCAACACGTACATGACCTCCTTAGCAGACATAGACAGATCACACAGACTCAACATCATCTCATATGCCGACGACACACAACTCATCCTCTCACTGTCCGAAGACCCCTCCACCACCAAAACTAGCTTCCACGGAGGCATGTTAAACGTCGACAACTGGATGAAGGACAACTGTCTCAAGCTCAACTCAGACAAGACAGAAGTCCTCCTTTTCTGAAAAAACGTGTCGCCATGGATCATCACATGGTGGCCCTCGGCCCACTACCCACCCCCACAGACTACGTCCGTAATCTTGGCATCATTCTGTACAACAAGCTATCCATGAAGAAACAGGTAAATGCAGTTTCCTCAGCCCGTTTCAACACTCTACGCATGCTCCGCAAAATCTTCAGGTGATTCCCGGTCAAACACCAGAAAGACCATCAGGCAGGCCCTTGTCACAAGCAGATTGGACTACGGGAACACACACTACGTATGTATAGCCGCACGCCTACTGAAGAGACTCCAGACAATTCAGAACTCAGCAGTAAGACTCATCCTCGAACTCCCCAGACGAGCACACATCACACCACACCTCAAAAAACAGCACTGGCTCCTAATCCAGAAGAGGTGCCTGTTCAAAATACTGACACACGCACACAAAGCCTTGCACAACACAGGGCTAGCATACATCAACAAGCGCATCACTTTCCAAAAACCGACCAGACCCTTACACTCTGCCTCCCTCTATGACACCCCCCGGATCCGGTGAAGCAACAGCTGAGGTCACTCATTCTCCCACCTGGCGGCCAAGGCTTGGAACAATCTTCCCCTGCACCTCATGACAACCTAATCGCTCCAGGAGTTCTGGAAAGGACTCAAGACCTTGCTGTTCGACTGAGCAGTATACCACCAAGCAACCAGCAACCTCAGCACCTTGAGACCCTCACAGGTGATTTGTTGTGCGGTATAAATACCCATGATTGATTGAATGATTGATATTGCTTATACTCTCTGCGAAAACCAGATCCAACAATCATAGCAAAATCTTGCAGACATTTTTGATGGCTCTGAAACTCCTACCTTTCAATAAATTGCTATTGGTAGCATTGCTGGGTGGTAAAACCCTTTTTGGACTCGGCAGGTCACAGGCAGATTGCTCAGTGCCACATAAGTGTGCCTTCCAATGCAAAATATTTGACAACCCTCCCTTCTCTGGAGAGCATGGTGGTTCAGGCATCCATAAAAGAACTGAATTACAGCATCCATGAACGCTTGACTCCATGGGGCGCAAAGTTTTCACTTCAGGCTGTGCGGCCGTACGCACTGCCAGTGCCATGTACCTCCTCAGACAGCATGCCTACGCCCTATGGAAAATAACAAAGCTGACTCCAGTTACCTTCCCAGATCACAAGAAAGGTCAGTTTTCTGAGTTGATTAAAGATGGTCTTAATCTTTCAAAACATATTCTGCATTTTCCTTTTCTGGCATATGGGCTGCTCCATTGCTACTGAAGTTACCTTTTGCAGGCTTGCTAGGGTGCACTTGGCTGGATTTTCTGGAAATGTCTTGGCAGTCTTCATAGAGTATCACCATTTGATGATGAAACTGTTTTGTGAAAAAGCAGACTCCTTCGAGTGCTACAGCGTGCTACTTGGAGCTAGCCTCACTGGCTAAACAATTCCACCCGCAGTACTGTTGCATTTGCTACTTTTCTAGAGCGCAACATTTCCATCAGAGGCAACCTTTCTAGTTGGTCCATACCCTGCAACAATTCTGCTGCTCCTTTTACACAAGAGGAGGACTCCAAGGATGGTAGCAAAAGCAGCTCAAGTCTTCCACATTCTTCTGCTGGTTCTCCTGCCCCAAAGCTACTTTGAATATTCCTTTCCTCACCGCCATCATCTTCTAGTCAGGGAAAAGGATTACCATGGATCACTAGATGCTAGAGTTGATCCGCAGTGTGTTCCTCCCTCTCCTTTTTATCCACTCCTCTGAAATTTCTTGCATCCATCAAGAGGTGCTCTCCAGCCCACACTTCGTTGTAGGATGAAGTCATCGCTTGGCTGAAAAAGCGGTAATAGAAGAGGTGACCTTAGAGGATACGGGTGTAATATTTTATTCCCTCCAATTGGTCCTCAAGAAAGACTTATCTTCACTGCTAATTTGGATCCTCAGGAACTTGAACTATTTTATCTTTCAGGACAAATTCAGGTTGTCAGGTTCCCCTGGTCCAAATTTGTCAGCTTCTCCTGGCCCTATATTTGCAGGTTTGAGTGATGTCTCTGCACTTGAATGACACATATTTCCATATACTTATCTTCCCAGCTCATTGGTATTACCTCCTATTCACGGTGGGCTCCCAACACTACTAGTTTGCAGTACAGCCTTTTGTTCTTCAGACAGCTCCACAAGTATTTATTAAGATGCTACCTGTGGTGACAGTCTCCCTCAGAAGGTCATGAGTCTATGTATTTCCATACTTGGATTATTGGCTGATGAAGGAGTTTCCACTGCATAGTTTGCGGACTATCTTGGGCACCCACTGACCCAGCTTTATTATCTGGGATTCTCCATAACCCAGCAGTGGTCCCACCTCATCAAACTCGGAGGCTGTTTTTGTTGGAGAAACCCAAGACACTATTAGCGTGTGGTATTTTCCTCCTTTTCAAAAGATCTTGGACAGTTGATATATGATCACAGTGTTTCTACTCCACTCAAAAAGTGGGGGAGGGACACACTGCCCCAAGTGCACTGTGGAAAATGCAGTGCTTGATAACTCTCAATGCATTTACCACAATGCATCTTGGCAATTGTGTGCTGGTATGCCAGGCAGTGTGCTCCGTCCCGCTTTTAATAATTAACTCCTTTGAGTTTTTGGCCTGATGATCATATTGGGATGCTCTTGCGTTCTGGGGAGTGGTACAGAAAGCTTAGAAATCGGCAGCATTGCATCACCTCCAAATTTAAAGTGTTACTGTCTACTGAAGGACAAATATCCTTAAACACTTGTCAACAGTCGTGAAATCCAAAGGCTTTCAACTAGTGAGAGTAATTATGTACCTCATTTACCAGAGTGCATCTGGGTGAATTGTGTGACTGTATGCCAGGCAGTGTGTTCCGTCCCCTTTTCAGGCTCAGCTCTATTCTAGTTTTTAAGGTTCTCTGCCTATTGGATTTACGTGACTCTTGCATTCTAATGGTACCACGCACCCAGTGGTGGATGATGTACCTCCTTTCTCACCTCTGGCTGCGGTGGTTTCAGCACAAGGGTACGTTCTCTGTTCTCATGTCAACCTGGGCTCAGTCCTTGTAGACCTTAGTTGGTGTATTTGCCCTTTTAGCCTCACAGTGGGTCGTTCCTTCTTGTCTCCACCATTGTAGGCTAATAAGGCTGTGGGTACCTCCTCATTGGGCTGGGGCAGTTATCTGTGGTAGATGACATTGTGAGGCTTGTGGTCACTGTCAGACAACAAATACAAATCAGTGTGCTGGAGCTAATGGCTTTATACCTAGATCTGAAGGCCTTATGCTTAGATCTGAAGGCATTTCTCCCTTCTCTCCCTTACACTGCTTCAACAGGCAACAGTTTGTGGCACCTGCCCTGGTAGGTTTTCCATTTGAGGCGGTGGGATCTGTAATAGTGATTTTGTTCCTGGTGCAAGCTCAATTGGCGAGCACTGTGAATGCCAAGGCGGGTGCCCTGAATCTCTTTCCTCTGAGATTGTGAATGGAAGCTCCAACATGATTTGATAGTTGTGATAGTCTCCCAGCTGGGGCTTGCCTCCATTTACCTCTTTGCCATGACTCGAAACATGAAATTCACTTGGCTTTGCTTGAGCTAGTCACAATGCCTGCTTTGTGTTCCATTTGCTTCTGCTAATTTTTTTTGTTTAAATTTCTTTTATTGATTTCCAAAACAAAGGAAACCGCGAACGAGCCAGTGTGCTCTGTGGTCATCGGGGTGCAACCCGGCAATCGCATTACTATATTTGGCAAAGGAAATAACAAAAGTAACGAAGAAAAGAACACCCGACCACCCACCCCACTCTCCTCCCCCCCCAAATAAAGAGTATACCTCCATGAGATGGGAGCATGAAGGGCAAACTAGGGAAGGCCCGTAAGAAAGAAAACACTATGTGGCGGGAGTGTTTAAGGCTGGCGGCCTAGGGGGGTCCGCAAGTCTCAGGAGTCGCAGGTGTTTGGGGAATGTGAGCTCCGTGAACTCTGACGTCAATAGCGTGAGGAAAGGCTCCCACAGGTCATGAAAAAGAGGCCCCCGGATGAGTCTGAGAAAGTGAGATCCTTTCCATTACCAGAAGGCCCCACATTCTATGAAGCCATCCCAGACTGGTTGGAACTGTCTTAGTACCCCAGTGGGCAAGGATATTTTGGACCGCCGCGCCCAGGGCAAGTGCCATCTGTTTATCCCTCCGGGATTTAAGGGGAAAGGTAATGGCGTTGGGAAGGCCCAGAAGAACATACACTGGGAATCGAGGGATCTGAGTGTCGAAGTGGAAGTCCACATCGTCAAGGATCTGCTGCCAACACGCCCCCAAGGAAGGACACTCCCACAACAAATGAGTAAGGGTACCCAACGAGCCGCAGGCTCTCCAACATTGCGGGCTACGGGAAGGGTTACCTCTATGAAGTCGTACAGGGGTGAGGTACCAATAGGTGGCCACTTTAGTGGCTGCCTCAACAGAGGCCATATTGCATGCTGTACGTCGGGCCCTATAATAGATATCATTCCATTCTTTCTGCGTCAAGGCTCTACCTAACTCCCCCTCCCAGCGCAGCTGACCGGGAGTCTTCACAGTGTCAGAGGTGCATCTAGCAAACTTATATAAGTCCGAGGTCAAATGTGCGTCATTATGGCGTGTGAGCAGCCACTTCTCGAACGCAGTGAGGTGTCTCTCCGCGCCTCCCCGTACGTCACCATGTAAAACCCAGTGTCGGACCTGCATGTAGCGATAACGCTCCATTTCCGGTATGTCCTGCTCTTTGCGAAGATCAGTAAAGGATCGGGGTCAGGAAAGATCAAAAAGGTGACCTATAGAACCGCATGATTCCTTGGTCCAGTGTTGGAAATTCTCTGAGTCCATACCCGGTGCAAAGTCGGGGTTATAGACTAAGGGTGTGATCGGGGAGGGAAAGGTTGTAAGTCCCCGAGGGGCAGCAACCTTGTCCTAGGCCAACAGAGTAGGTCGAGTCACCTCAGAGAGGTATAGGTTTCGGGGCCGTCTCGTGCGCGCGAGAAAGGGAACCCCCCACAGGGGCTGACCAGCGAGAGATCGATCCATAAATAACCAATGTTTCTCAGACTCCGGACGAGACCACTCCACCAGAGCTCTCATTTGGGCTGCCCGCCAGTAAGCCTGAAGATCAGGGACCCCCAGTCCCCCCTCAACAGGGTCTCTGTAGGTAAGCTCCTGACGTAACCGAGCCATTTGGTCGCGCCAGACAAAATGTTCTATGTCTCGTTGCAGTGAGCGTATGACCCCTGGCGGAGGTACAAGTGGCAGAGTATGGAACATGTAAAGAAGTTGGGGCAGAATCACCATCTTCACAGCTGCAATACGGCCCAGCCAGGAGAAGGAATGCGGTCTCCACTTCCGGAGGGAATCTCGGACCTGCCGCAAGATTGCTGTGTAATTAGTCACCCTGGTGTCCTGTATGGTAGCAGAGACTTGCAAGCCTAAATAAGCGATTG
The DNA here is from genome assembly GCA_963921515.1 of Calotriton arnoldi. Lineage (NCBI taxonomy): Eukaryota > Metazoa > Chordata > Amphibia > Caudata > Salamandridae > Calotriton > Calotriton arnoldi. Next base: position 742,930 of record CAWUFW010004655.1, read on the forward strand.
AATCGCGGGCCCATTGGACCGGATAGGAACGCTGTAGGAGCCCCAGCGTCTCAGGTTCCAAGGAAAGATCTAAAGCTTGTGACTTATGCACGTTAATCTTAAAGCCCGAGGCCAGTGCAAACCTGTCCAATTCAGCCAAGAAAGCGGGCAGGGAGTCCCTAGGGTGCTCCAGCGTAGCCACCACATCATCCGCGTATAAGCGGAGTTTGTGTTCCGACCCCCCCCCGAAACGTGCCCCCCGGATACCAGAATCGTCCCTGACTCTTTGGGCCATAGGTTCCATATACAGGGCGAACAGAAGCAGTGACAGGGGACATCCCTGTCTCGTCCCCCTGCACATGGGAAAGGCCGACGAGGCCACCCCATTCACCCGCACTGTGGCCGTAGGGCTTGCGTAGCTGCCAAATACCCAATCAATGAAGCGGCCGGGAAGGCCAAAGTGAGTCCGAGTTGCCTTGAGATACGGCCAGTGGACCCTGTCAAACACTTTCTCAGCATCGACAGAGAGAATCATGTGTTCCGCCGGGAAGCGCTCAGATCTGTCCACTAGATGCAGGAGCCGTTTGGTATTGTCAGAGTACTGACGTCCGGGAACAAACCCGGATTGGTCCGGGTCTATCAACCCGGGTAGGTGACGAGAGAGTCTACATGCCAGGATCCCAGTAAAGATTTTTAGGTCCACATTCAGGAGGGAGATAGGTCGAAAGGAACCACACAAACGCCTATCCTTTCCCGGCTTAGGTATTACCGTGATCAGTGCCTCCAGCATGGAGGGTGGGAGGGAGGCGGCAGGAGCAGTCCCGATCAAATTATAGACCCGCACCAACAGCGGGGCCAGGACTACGCAGAACTTTTTATAAAAAACGGAGGAGAATCCGTCCGGGCCTGGTGACTTATGAAGTTTCAAACGAGAGATTGCAGAAATGACCTCCTCTAAACGGATGGGGGCTACAAGCTCCTCCGCCTGGCTTGGTAAGAGTTTGGCCGTGGCGACCCCCCTGTAGATAGTGAATCGGCCCATCTTCGGGCAGAGTCTGGGCCGCATATAAGGTCTCATAGAATTGCCGGAACGTGTCCACGATCTCATAATCTGTGTCGCATTCCCTCCCCTCTTGGTCCCGGATCGCAGTAACACGGGACGCCGGTCGCTGAGCGCACAATCTATTAGCGAGAAGCCTCCCGCACCTGTTGCCCCCCACGTAGAATGCGTGCTTCAGGCGAAGGGCAGCGTACTCGGCCCTGTCAACATCCAGTCCCGCCAGCTGCGCCCTGGCCGCCTTAAGCTGCTTCCAAACTCTGGGTGCCCCTGTCCGCTGGTGAATACGCTCTAGCTCGGCAACCTCCCCGGATAATCGCTCCCTCTTCTCTCTCCTGTCTTTAGTGTCTGCCGCCGCTATGCCCAGGAATTCCCCCCCGAACCACCGCTTTCAATGCTTCCCAAAGGGTCGTCATAGAGATGGTAGGGGAATCATTGAGGTCTAGGTAGTTGGTTATGCATTGTTGGATTTGCTGTGCCACCGAAGGGTGCTGCAACATGGTCTCGCGCAAGCGCCAGAACCTACGTGAGGGCCGGTGCTGGTGCAGGGACAGGGCTATCCGCACCGCCGAATGATCAGATAAGGGGCAGGGAAGGATCTCCACCTCTCGTGTCTGCTGTGTCAATGTGTCAGAGGTGAGCACATAGTCAATTCTGGCGTATGTCTTATGGGGGTGTGAGTAAAAAGTGTATTCTCTGGCCCCTGGGTGTCGCTGCCGCCAAATGTCAGTGAGTCCAGCCTCCGCTAGGAGACGTCTCCCATCCCCAGAAAGGGCCCCAGTCTGTCCCCATCGCTGCCCCGACCGATCCACCGCGCCATCAAAGGCCAGGTTAAAATCCCCCCCTAGGAGCACAGTTTTGTCCGGGAGGCCCGTGAACTCGTGTTCTACATCCCGGGTGAATTTCTCCTGGCCCCCGTTAGGAACATATACAGAGGCTACTGTGAGTACGCGTACCCAGGGTGAAGGTGTGTGCTAGAAATCTACCCTTGATCTCGGCCTGTTTACAACCTATCTAACCCGGGAACTTAGCAGAGACCCGTATCGCCACCCCCGCTGTTTTAGAGGTATGAGAAGAGAACAGTTGATAAAGAAAGGCCCTGGACCTCAGTCTATGTGTATCGGATGGTAGAAGGTGGGTCTCTTGAAGCAGGCAGATATGGGCACCAGAGTTTATAAGGAAGGACAAGACTGCCCGCCGTTTGGTAGGGTTGCTAAGCCCCTTAACGTTAAGGGACAGGATCTTAATGTCAGACGACATAAGAAGAGACCCCAGTGAGTGCTACGGAGAACTGCCCCCGGGCCTGTGGAGGCAAATATAAGGGACCAATTGTAGAGACCAGCAGCCCATCAAGGCAGGGGGGGGAGGGGAAAGGAACCCAGAAACCCACAACAAAGAACTAACAACTGAGAACATCAATTTACGAAGTCCACAAATGTCCCGGGCAATCAGCCCCGTGGAGAGACGTGAGATGGATAGCAGGAGCTCCCCGCCGCCCCCACTCCGTGCATGGCCCAGCCAGTCAAATCAATATGGATCCCAGAACATTGCAACAATCATTACCAAAGCCGGAGCATTTCAGTCCGCAGTGTTCGAGTCTTCCGATAGAGAGTGCAGCACAGCCGTGCGTTCCTTGGCAATAGTTTCCGGGTCTGGGCGGAGACGCCGTGGAGAGTTCCCAACTCGTTGCCATCTTGCTGAATCGTTGAGGCGTCTAGAGGAGGCCTCCCTCTCCGGAGCGCCGTGATCGTCTCCTGGCAAATGAAGAAGTGACGTGGCCTCGTTGAGAGAACGGATTTGGCGAAGCTTGCCCTCCCATTTAAAAATTAGTCGAAAGGGGTGGCCCCACGAATAGGAGACTTCCTTGGAGCGCAAGAAGGCCGTTACAGGTCGAAACTCCCGTCGTTTCTGCAAGGTTGAGGCTGCCAGATCCTGAAAAAGAAGAGGCCGGCAGGAGCGAAAGTCTATGGGGTGTTTAGTCCGCGCCTCCCGCAGGATGCGTTCTTTAAGTTGAAAGTCATGGACGCACGTCAAGATATCGGGAGGGGGGGCAGTCGCGGGCCTCTTGGGCCCCACACGATGTGTTCGGTCCAGCCTGATCCGTGGTTCCGGAGGACCCCCCAGGATGTGATGGAACACGACGAAGGCCTCGATGTCTCGCCCCTCCGACCCCTGAGGAACCGCCCGGATCCTGATATTCCGGCGGGAGCGGTTCTCGAGGTCTTCTGCATGGGCTTGGAGATCCAAGTGCTGGTCCCGAAGTCGCAGGACCTCTTGTTGAAGCTGTGTCACCTCCTCGTTTCGCGCGGCTGTTTGAGTTTCCAGCTCATCGACTCTCACCCACTGAGTCTGTCTCTGCGCATCTCTCGGATCTCTATGGTCAAGTCCTTTTTCATGGTATGGAATTCTCTCGTGAGGTCTGCAAAGAGGGATTCAAGGACACTACGAGTGACCGGCCCCTCCGGATAATCCAGGCCGTGTCCCGCCGTGGGACCACCGTGCGCGGTCGATGCCTCAGCTCCTCCAGCCCCAGTTTTGAGTAGGAGGTCCTTTACAGATCTGTCCTTTCTAGATTTGTTGGTGGCCATCATGTTGAAGCTAACTCCCCTGGCCTGCGATTGGTAAACGATGTGATGCAAAGGGAAGGGTGCAGGCACCAGGGATCGGCTGCCTCTCAGTCAATGCGCTCACACCAGCGCCGCTACAGTGGTGCGCCAAGGGGCCTGGAAGGCTATACCCCAACGTGTAGATCCCAGCGCACAGTTCCCGCGGTTGATCTGCTCATCTGGGCTACATCACGGTAACTCCGCGGTACTCCTCTGTCAGCCACCTCCCAGTGGGCGCAAGAGTGCCTCCGTGTAATCTCCCTCGAGCTCCAGGCCTTGTAGGTGTAGCTGCGGCGCGAGGGTATCGGGCAGGGTCGCACCTCGGCCAGATCGTCTGCCCACCACACTCAAGGTCTAAGAGGCCCCCCGCTCTGTGCCGTGCACATATCAGGGCCCCGCGGGCATGCAGACTGCGGAGCACCACTCTGTGGGTTGGTGAACAGAGGCACCCCGCTGGCCAAAGGGGATGGCGCCCCCCAGGGAATCAGTCGCGCGTCGTCTTCACCCCCGCTTCAAGGCCGCCTGTAAGTGCTCGTAGGCCCGGGCCCGGTTCACCGGCTCCCAAGACGTTCAGCAGTGCAAAAGAGGGTGAGTCACAGTCTCCGGAAAGCTTGGGAGGGCCTGCTGCCACTGCGTGAGTGCTCACCTGTTGGAGTCGGCGAAATCAGCGCTGCCGGTGTCTGCAGCCGCAAGCCGCCATCTCCCCGCAGACCGCCATTTCCCCTCGCCTCCATCGGGGCCGCCTCGCGGGTGTGCTCATGGTTCCTGCCATCGGCGGGTCGCGAAGTCTTCTCCCCCCCGCGGGGCCAGCCGTCAACTCTCCAAGGGCCTCTGGCAGGCTCTGCCCTGAAGTGCGCGACCGCTCCCGGCACCTCACAGCCCGGCCGCAGGGTAGGCTGCAGGCCGCGCAGCGCCGTGCAGGGCGCCAACGGCCGAGCTGAGTGTCGGCTCCGCACCGCTTCCTGAATTACAGCTCCACGGGAATTACCGGGCCAAAGTAAGGTGCGGGACGGCGTCTGGAGATCCGCTGTGAGCTGCTATGTGGCGTGGGCCCAGGCCAGGGGTCGGAGCGACGAGCAGGCACGTCCTACTCGGTCGCCATCTTGGCCACGCCCGCTTCTGCTAATTTTGAGAGTTCTGCACACTTTTTTCTGCCACAGGTGATGTAATTTTACTTCTTTCCTTCTTGCTTCTCATCCTTCTAACGATGATAAGCTTTTACACATGATGGACACTAGGTGAGCTGCTCCCTACTGCGGTGACCGGACGTGATCTGAAGAGGTGAATGAACAGCAGTTTTTTGGTTTCACTGGATGTAAGAAAGGAAATCAGATACAAAGTGTGCTTTTTTTGTGTATGGTCACTTGTCTCTTTACGATTGTTTTTGTGCAAGATACTTCTTAACACCATTTGTTTGTGAGTATACATCATCTTACCTAAATTTTGCTTGTGGCAGTCCACTGCCCAATCAGGTATGTACTCATGTACTTAAGGATTGTGAGATACCAGTGCTGAAGGGATGTGAAGGGATGGCCATCTAGTATCTGTAAGTTACACTTTGAACGTTGGTAGCGTTAGCACATAAGGCTTTCACACACATCAGATTTCACAGTTTCCATTAAACATTTAAGTTCAAAGCAAGTCTTGCATGAGCGAAAGCAGTGTGAGTCAAATCAAGGAAAATCATAAACAAGGCGAACTATAAGTTGCGCAATAAATAGGAACTTTGCTAGATTACACTCGCTTAGTAAAAATCTCACACAGGTGCAAATCTTTGGTACCTTAGGAAAAAGAACAATCCTTCTACATGCAACAGCAAAGATTGCTATTGCATGCTTCACATAAAAATAACTTCAGGTCTGTGATTTCCTGAAAGGACTGGTGTTCCTCGGTTCAGTGCTCAACCTGCACTACTGGAATCTAATGTGGTTTTTCTCTCTGCATTTCTGTTGCCCATGGTATTATCCTAACGTCAGTGGTATTCAAGCATTTTCATTAGTAGATATGTAGACCAAGTTTCACATTTACAAAGCGACCTTGAAGATTCACTGAGGTTCAAACCGAGTTGTCAGCTATCATCTAAATCAGGAGGTGTCATCTGTTTTTTCAAACCATTCAGAAAGAACTCTATACATGCTCGACATGAAAAGGGTATTTAGCTGTTAAATTGTAAATGGGAGTTCCCTTAGGTTTACCACCCAGTTGTTCATTGCTCATGATCACGCTCCTCAAGGGCAAGCAGTGCAGAGATGAAATAGAATGTCGCCCTGTCTGGCAAAATGCATTCAATTAGCATATCTAACAGCAGGCTGTTACTAGTGTATATAACCACTGACTCAGCGTTGCTAAAGCCCCGTTACTTCCTCTGTGACCTGCACTCAGTTGGTCCAGATCTGCAATGGGGCCAAGCGAAATCCTTGCAACCTTCCTGCAAGTAGGACTACCCAGATGTTAATGTTCTAGCTAGCGTTCAAGTTGTGAAAATGTTCCTACAAATATTAATCTGATGAAGCTGCACCCACTATCCTTTCCTCACAAGATACTTACTGATTGGTAATTTATTCCAATAGCACACAAATCTATAAAAATGGCGGAAAATGTTTCTTATGTAAATGGAGTTCTCTGGCATGTTTATATATCGATTCCCATACCGTCCACCCTACATTCCCTTAGAGGTGATAACCACTGGTTTGATGTCCTCCAGATTTGCTTAAGATTGTGTCTGGGAGGTGGAGTCGCTTCTGCAGTAAGGGTGTATCCATGAAAAACAGCTCTACAGCGTTTTGGAATTAACCCTATTGCTCGTCTTTGTTCCGGGGGGTAATGTTTTCTCAGATAATTTCCCCACAATTACCAGCATGAGGATGGAATTTTCAAATATTATGTGAACCTATGAAATGCCACTGACTAAGAATTGTATGTGCAGGTACCTCATATTTCAGTTTCACCAAGTGCAAAACTCTGCTTTTTGGCTCAGAAATCCTGGGTAGCAGTGTAAAATCACATCTGAAGGCTTTCAAACTGCAGTGTTATTTTGGGATTATTGTACTTTAAGACCGGAGAGGAGCAGGCTGTGTAGAGGATTGTTGAAATCCTCTATCCACATGGAAAGGGTAGGTAGCCAAAACTAGAACGAATAGTAAAGCAGTTAATGTGATACAGTGCATATTAGAGCTTCATGGTTCTTCCCCTGTAAGATCCTGTGTCGTTATACAAATCCTTAATAGAAGTATAATTAAGATTTTCCACAGCAGGGGCTGGTAGAAAATTATGATTTTATTAAAGACACGGAGGCTGATATGTAGAACACTCCAATCCAACATAAACCCCTCACAGGCAGCCATCTTCCTTCTTTTTTGCTGCGTCTTGAAAGAACAAAAGTTCTAATATTGACTTGAATCAACTCTTCCATGGATATAACTTATTTCCCGAAATCTTCCTTGTTCCAATCTTCTTAATTATCTCCTGTATTCTCCTCTGCCTTGAACAAAAAGAACACATTATAGGGTGGAAAAACTCGAGGAGGGATAATATCAGCCTCTGACACTTTAATAGAATTATGATTTTCTACCCACCCCTGCTGTGGAAAATCAGAATTTTATGTCAAGGCACGAAGGCCAATATTATGCATGTGTAAAGCCTTGCCATAATATTCCTCAAAGCACTCTCAACTAGCTTAAAAGAAAAAAAATGTAAACACGGAATGTGCCGAACAGTCAGCTGCCGCTAACATACTACCTAATCCGCCACCAAATATTAATGCCTTTGAAGCCATTGCCCCTAATGGCTTTCATTTTCGTGACCTTCTTAATCCACCTAGCAAACGTCGGACTTGAAACCGGTTTGAAGGTATACCTCAAGGAAGTTATCAACTGAGATTCACATTCACTTTTCAAATTCTCAGTTCTTCTCTCATATTCACGCAAACATTGTACCACACAACTTTGTTTTCCTACAAGTTCGGGTAAAAAATTGACTCTGGACATAGTTTTTGTCCTCTTCTTAATATTGAAACAAAACCCCTCTGGTAAATAAGATCGTGCTGTCACCTCCAGCGCCTTTACATCTGATACCCTTCTAAAAGATATCAAACAAAGAAGCATAAACAATTTAATTGAAAGATTCTTAAAATCTAAAAACACATTTTTTGTCCAGCTATTTAATTCCCTTAAAACCAAATCTACATCCCACAAGGATGAATATTTTGGACCAGGTGAAAGGTGCATACGCAGACTTCTCAATAACCTTTTCACTACATCATGCTGTCCCATTGGTAAGCTATCCACCAACTCATGAACCGCTGAAATTGCCGATCTACAAATGTTCACAAAACTGTAAGAATTCCCTTTCATAAAAAAACTCTATCAAATAATTGACGACTTCTACCACAGGAGCTGAAATGGGATCCAAATCCCCTGCCATACACTAACTAAACCATCTCTTCCATGCTAACCTTTATGCCTTTGAAGTTCCTGGAGCCCAGGGCTCAATGATGCGCCTTGAAGCCTCTAATGATAAACCTGACACTTGCCAGGCTCTCCCAAAATTAGCCATCCAATCAGTTTCCATCTGATTTCCAGTGTTTTGCCCCCATCGTGTTCACTAGCAGATCCGTAACTTCTGGAAGAAGCACTGGATCCTCTAATAGTAACTCCATGATGTCCAGAAAACATACCTGAGACGGCCAAAAAGTAGCTACCAATACCATTTCAGCATGCTTTCTCCTCACCGTCAGCAAAACTCTTTGAATCAAAGCAAACAGAGGGGTAAGCATAACTGTGCATACTCCCCCAGTGCTGCAGAAATGCATCCACTGCTATCGCCTCCGGATCCGGTCTCCAACTGTAAAATCTTGTCATTTGAGCATTCACCCCGTTCGCAAACAGGTCCACACTCAATGGCCCCATCTACTGGTCAATGCCCTCAACACATCTCTGTTCAACATCCAATTGCTGAAATCCTTCAACCTCCTTGAATTCCATTCTGCCACTGTATTGGTCAGACCTCAAATGTACTGCGCCTGTACCATAATGCCTTTGCTCAAACAGAAATGTCAGAACTTCCTTGCTAAATCTGCCAACGCCTTCGACGGAGGACCTTCCAACTTGTTGACCTATCTCACTGTGGACACATTGTCCTTTCTTAATAAAACACAACACTTCACTTCCTCTCTGACAAAACTCTTTATAGCGAACAATCCTGCTAACAACTCCAGAAAGTTGATATGCATCTTTTTTGCTCTCCTCGTCCATTTTCCCCATGTTGCAAGGGGACCACACCTTGCCCCCGAGGCCTGAAGGCTGGCATCCGACTCTATAACCACATCTGGAATATCACTTGAAATGGCCCTACCATTCCAGGCCTCCAAATTCTCCTGCTACCATTCCAATTCCTTTGTCCCCTCTGGATCTAACTACACCTTCTGAGAATACCTTATTCTCCTGCGCAAATACCTGGCTTTCAGCGTTTGCATGGCCCGATAATGCAACGAGCCTGGAGAAACTGCCTGTATCAATGCCGATAGTAACCCCAGCACCCTGGCTATCTGGTGTAATGTCACCTCTTTGTCAACATTCTCCTTATCTCCCTGCGAATTTTCTTTGTCTTCTCTATGGGTAACCTCAATATACAAACCAACGTCCTACTCTGAAATCCCAAAAATACAATTTCCTGAGCCGACTTCAGACAAGATTTCTTCCTGTTCACTACAAAACCAAGATCCTCCAGCACTTGCACAGCGAGTTCTGTTTGCTCCTGCGATAACTTTTTCGTTTCTGCCATTATTAAAATGTCGTCTTAATACACTATTAGCCTGATGCCCCTTGTTTTTAACCACGTCACAGTAGGCCTCATTACCTTGGTGAAACACCAGGGGGCTGATGTCAAACCAAATGGAAGGCTTCTGAACCGCCACATTACTCCTCTTCAAAGGAATCTCAAAAGATCTCTCTGCTCCTCGCAAACTGGAACCGTCAAATACGCGTCCTTCAAATCCAGACGTGTCAACCAATCCTCTTTCCTTAACAGATCTCTGAACATATGAATCCCTTCCATCTTGAAATGATTGTATTGAACCCATTCGTTCAGCTCTTTTAGGTTTATAACTGGTCTCATTCCTTTGTCTTTGATTTGCACTAAAAATAAATTGCTCACAAATCCTTTCCGCACACCCTCTGCCTTTTCTATTGCTGCTTTCCACACTAGGTCTCCAAACTGCTGATCTACCATCCTTGCTTCTTTCTCTGAAAATCTTGGGGCCCTTGGCCATACCTCCTGTACCGGTTCCTCCACAAAATCTACCTGATAACCCTGCACAGTTTGCAACACCCAAGGATTGGCAGTTATTCCTTCCATCTCTCCAAACAAATGGGTGAGTCTGCCACCCTATTTTCCTGCGATACACAAAGGGTCTTCTGCCAAACATACCTTGCTGACCTCTTGCCCTTCTGTCTCCTCTCGATCTTCCGATTCCCCTCTGTCTCTGGAAGTAGAAATTCGATGTCTGATATCCTGAGAGTCCAACTCCACGCGAGAATGAAGCCCCCGTGATTCCAAAACCACGGCCGGGGAATCGACCCCGCATTCTCCCAGCCCCACCAAAAACCTTTCGAATATAATTTTGCACTTTTTGAATCAAATTGAATGCTCCAACATATATTGCCATTTTTTTTGACAAAATCATCCCCAAAAAGCAGGCCTTTGGCCTCATGACCTGATTACTTGTTTGAAGCTCTGCTAGTTTTGGTTCTATCTTCATAAGAAGACTCTTCCTGCGCTCATTACACAAAGCTGCATTAGTGTTTCCCATTAAACACACAGCTCGCTGCACCCACTGTCGCAGCTCTAAAACATCTATCGCAGTCTCCTGCAGATACTCCTCTTTGTACATATCAAAAATCTTGGTTATACGACCAAATGCATCAAGTAAACGGTCCTGGCAACCCTTCAGGCCTTTATCCAACCTTCTTCTAAGATCTCTTTCTGACTTCTCCAAAAAGACAACATCTTTGCATCCATTTCTGGAGTAAAAGCCATCAAGATATTGGCTTAGATTGCCTTGGGCACTCCAAGCGAAGTCTAGTTCTTGCTTCTTTTGGCATCTCTTCTAATCCAATATTCAACATACTCCGCCACATGTCGTGCCGGAACCCACTGAGGTGACAATGGGTGCTGAATGGTATGAGGGTCTAACATATATTTCCCCAAAGGGTCTTTCACTTGGACAATCGCATTCTTTCCATCATCCTCTTTTTTTGCCATCTCTTTCGTGCTTTCTAGACCAGAAGAACAAGATATTAGTACATCACCACTACTGGAGGATTCATCACAGGCACCGCTCTGTGATCCCTTTTGCCGGTATTTGTAGCCTTTCCACTCAACTCTATCCGATTTGCCCTTTGGCTTTCCTTAGGACCATATTGTCCTTTTGCCTTAAAAACTTTCTCTTTCTGCAGATGCCTTCTTTCCTGTGACACCTTACGCCCTTCCTTTACTCCACTTGCCACAATGGCCTCCTCTACAGACCAAAGCTGTTCATCTTTTGCCTTTTTTTCTCCAAACTTTCCTTCCAGCTCCTGCATACATTCATCCAGTTTGTTGCCAAGCTGGTTTGCCAATGTAGACACTGCTCTACTTACTCACTCCTGAACTCTCATCTAAACTCTGCTCAGGTAGTGTTTGGATCCATCTCTGTGTCCAGAAATAACTAACACAATCCCCCCCAAAATTCCACTTTTTTCGTTATATAAATTTTACTGTAATCACCTTCCCAAAGTTTCCAATTCACCTGTTTCTCAATAACATTGCAAAATTCCACTTTCCCGAAAAATAAGCTCCACCTGCCACAATCCCTCTGTCTCTCCTCTCTCGCATCATCGAGACGAAACTGACAGTGCCTCACAAAAAAAGATCCTAACTGCCTAAAATAGGGCTGCTCTGCGTGCCATTACAATGCCATATTGCAGCCCAACTCAAAATGGCCGCTGATCACCTGATCCTCGTACAGCAACCAAGAAAGATCTATAAGATCAGAGCTTGTTCTGCGCTCCTACAGCAGGTAAGATAAAGTCCTGCATTGTCAGTATTTGAATTATTTTGCCTGCGAGCAACGTATCTAAAGCCAAACCCTAGTCGCGTATAACAGAGCCGCTTCCCCCTAAAGATAAGCTGTTTGACCGCACGCGATCTATACTACACGCGAGCCTAAGCATATGGGTGCGAGTGGAGGCAAACAAAGGACCTGGAGCTACCCGTGCCTCGCTACGTAGATCAGACCGGCACACGCGCGCACGGAAAACCAACTGCGAATTACGGCATCACTTCCTATTAAAAATAAATAACATTACTTTCAGAAACTACCCTGACCACAGTCGCGCCGCACGCCCCGAGCTGCTCCAAACGGACGCAGTATCTTAAGTCTTCCTCTCCAACTCGACAGGATTGATTCTTAACATACCCTGAAAGCCTTTAAAAGATTTACAAAAATAACTCTGAAGCACAAGTGCTCCATATCTCTCAAGTCAAACATGTACTGTCCATCTTTTATCAAACAAATTGTACTTAACATGAATCCAAAGCCAAGGAAAAATACACAGTTACTTATCTTCAAAGTGAGCAGCAACAAAGAAGGAAGATGGCTGCCTGTGAAGGGTTTATGTTGGATTGGAGTGTTCTACATTCCTATTCTAAGTTCTATTGTTTTGTGAAGTTGCTGCTGTGAGTTGGCAATAAAGAGGATATGCATAATATTGGCTTTTGTGCCTTACCATAAAATGGACCTTTTTCAGTGCTTGTGAGTCTTTAGTTTGTTTTAGAACATTGGAATGTTGAGCGCTCCATTGAAGACAATGAAGTGCTCTGGGCTTCTAATGGCTGGTAGAAGCCCGGAGCATCAACATTCCAATATTTATTCACAGCAACAGCTGTGAAGAAATGCCTCATGGAGCCCAAGGTGATTTCAACCCCCCCGGGCTCCGTGAGGCCTTTGTTTTTCAAATTAGATCATTCTTCCCTCTCGGGACGAAATGTTCCAATAGCCTTAGAGCCCTCTGTGGTGGGCTCTACAGGCCATTAAAAGTCTGCTCCCTTGTTAAAGGCGCGAGCCGAACGCTGGAGCTGGGCTTTAATGGCTGGTAGAGCCCGCTACAGCAGGCTCCAAGGCTATATTAGAACATTGGAATGTTGGGAGCTCTACTGAAAAAAATGGAGTGGTCTGGGATTCTAATGGTCGGTAGAAGCCCGGAGCGCAAACATTTCAATGTTGTCCTTCACAACTGTTGCTGTGAACAAAGGCCTCACGTAGCCCTAGGGGATTTCAATCCCCTCTGTCTCTGTGAGGCCTTTGTTTTATTTGTTAGAACATTCTGCCCTCTAGTAGCGGAATGTTCTAATAGCCTTATAGCCCTCCGTAGCTGGGCTATACCGGCATTAAAGTCTCACTCTCTTGATAAAGGCCCTCACCTTCCACCGGGCTGGGGCGGGCCTTTAATGGCCGGTATAGCTTTTAGGGCGGGCTGTAAGGCTATAATGGAGCTCCTCTTTCAATCCAGGCGGTGTTAAAATTGTACACAACAATTGAGACCTCAAAGGATGTACTGTCTATTTCAGTGCATCCACTTATTACAGTAGGTTTACACGAGTTTAGAGACAGCTAATCGAAATGGTGTACTTTAAAACCTTAAGTACTATGAGGAGAGGCTACTGAAACTACATGAGTATTCACTGAAGACACGGGTAGCTCAGGTGGTAGGGTAGATTATCAATTTCCTCTAAGAAATAACCACAGTACTGAAAGCAAGTAGTTCATAGTGCTAGAGGTCATAGAACTCTAGTCTTAAAAATACGACTGGGTTAAGTGGAGTACAGACACTGTTGGATTTTTAAAAAATAAACATGGTAGTGTCTGCTTCGAATATCTTCCTTGCACATCTATCTGATAAACACTCGGGACATACACCGGGCTGCAGGCTTTTTACGAAGTTGAGATAAAACCACAGAGCCAATAAGTTGTGTATATTCATCATAACGAGGAAATAAAAGAGCTGGACTGTGGTGCCATTTTGAAAGTGTTCTATACCCAAACATTATTTAAAGAAAAATACCGCGCCCATCGCTGGACTGGGAACCCAAAGCAGCCCTGGCATTTTTCTCAGACCAGCCCCAGGGGAAGCACTTCCTGGCCCTGGGAGGCTGGAAATGCTTGCTTGCTGCTTTTGTTACTAGGGTGTCGATTTTGCAGCAGTGCTGCAAAACCGGCCCCACTGTTGCAAAACCGGCTCCCACCCTTCCAGCCTCCTGGGGAAACGGCCAATGCCTGATGCAGCTAGTCTGGCCCTGACCGTGCGCAGAAAACACTATGAACCTTATTGACACCAAAATCAAGAAAAATCCCTGTTGCGTTTTTTTTTTTTGCTTTACTCTGTGGGTAATGGGAATTGTTGAATTATTGGAGTGCTCTGGTTTAATGTATGAGAACACCTGAGGTGAGGGTATGAAAGCGGCTCTTGCACACAGCACTGGGATTACCAGCTGGTTAATAAATGGTTGGAATTTTTGTTTTACTTTGAACTTGTATGAAGAATCATGTTCAGAGTTGTTTTGGAAATCATGGTAGCAGCTGAAGCAAGCAGATGTAGGTGTGGCTCACATTTTTCATCTGCTTCTGGCTAAATAAAAAAAAAACTGAAAGCAAGTTGAGGCAATTCTAAATAATTGTTGGGCTAAATAAGCGTCAAGCTGTAGGCCGTCCACACCCAAGTTGGCAACGTGTAATACAACAAATAATTGTCTGCTTCCTGATATGACACGTGGCATGTTCAAAGTACTGTTATGCTCAATTGTGTAGTTCTTTTACATGGCTGTGTAAATGTTTCATACAAGATTACTGCCACATAACCTTGTGTGTCGAAAGACGGTATCTAAATGTATACATGCCCTTTGTATTGTGCTATTACATTAATGGACATCAAAATATACTGATTGGTGCTGGTGCACATCATTACAACAGGTAGCTTTTATCAGCCTGTTCTTTTAAACTTGTATTGTCCTACCCTATGTGGGTTCGTAGAATAATCCCTCTCCTTCCATCATGTAGTGCACATGTGGTTGAAAAGGAAGGAGTGTGGCATTTGTGGGAAGAGTTTGATGTTGTGTGAAGTTGCGTGGAGCTCAGAATCATGTATGTCTGTTTTTGTTTTTGGGGGGGGGGGTTGATAATAGTGGTCATCTTATGGGGAATCTGATGGGAATTTGTGTGGTTTTACATCTTACACGGTCAGCCTCTGACAGAATGTGGAGGGGAAAGTAGTCATATACAGAGACCTTGGAATCTCTGCTACTTCGATGCTACAGTGTTAACTCCGTATGAGCACTAGTAACTGAAGTGGCTTGTAAGTTGTTACCAGCTCACCTGGCATATACATGGCCCCTCTGATGTTAATAGTGTAGAGTTTTAAGCAGAAATTCACTGACCAGTGTAATTTAGAGGTTACATGGAATTCTACTAAACCACCTACCTGTAACTCCAGATTTGATTTAGCCTTGAAAAAAAGTTTAATTATAAAGAAACACGCATTGGCTGTGATATTTTAGATCAAGTGTATGGCTCTAAAACAACCTGTGGTACTGTTCTCCATTTCTACTGCCACCTTATGTGATCGGGCCCAGGATTCTGTAATTTGTTTTAGCCATTGGTCTAAATTCATTCCAGCAGCTTTTAGATCACTTTTACAGGCAACTCTGCCAGAGTTGAGTGTCGGTGGACGTCGATTTCAGCGCCATTGAAAACTGGGTTCGGTGGTCCCTTGATTCTGTGCTCTCACTTAAACCCAATACTAATCCTAAATCACTCTCCCTCGCTCCTTGGTTTAATGACTCCCTACTTGGGTTTAAAAAGAGCTGTAAGCGTTTAGGGAGGGCTTGGCGTAAACCCTACCTTAAGGAGGATAAAATGAAATATAAACTGGCTCTCACAAAGTGTGCTGTTCCGCTCGGGCCTCCTGTATCTCCAACAAAATCACTTCAGCTCAGAATTGCCCAAAAATACTATTTCGAATTGTTAAACCCTTAACAGATTCTTCCAAGGTCTCGCCTACCTTCATGGTCTTGCAGACAGTATGATGATTTAGCGTTTTTGGTGTAAAAAAGTGACTGACATCTAGGCCTCCTTTCTTCCTTTGCAGGTGAGAAACATTGCCATCTCCCCCAGATCCTCTGATGCTTTTTGAGGACTTTGGCCTCTATTGAGCACCTTCTGTTTGTTTCCTTACTGAATTCTATTAAGTCAGTTTCTCCACTAGATCCTCTTCCTACATTTATTTTTAGCAAGCTGTGCCCCCAGCTTTTCTCTATTGTGAACACTCTTATCAATCCCTTGCTATTGGAAGGATTACTTCCCAAAACTTGGAAACATGCTATGGTGGTACCTTTACTGAAGAAACCTAATCTTGATGTTCTTAATTGGTCCAACTAACGGCCCATTTTGCTTTTGCCATTATTTGCACATTTCTTGAAAAACATGTTAACAAGCAATTTTCAGCCTTTGTGGAAACCAATTGTCTGCTTCACCCCTCTTAATCAGGATATACTGTCTCTCACCAGGTGCTTCTTCAAAGGCTGGGGGATTTGGGCATACAAGACCTGGCCCTTGTCTGGCTACGGTCCTTTTTACAAGACTGTTCCTTCCAGGTCTATGCCTAATTAGATAATTCAAATTCATACCCCTTATTCTCTAGGGTGCCGCAGGGCTCTGCTTTGAGCCCGACCCTGTTTAATATCTATGTACAGCCTTTGACAGTTGTGGTGGAAATTTGTGGTCTTACTCTGTTTTCTTATGAGGATGATATCGAGATTTTATCTGTTTTTCCCAATGAAGATCGTAGTTCTGCTACTCTTAACTCCTGTACTAAGGTGACGGCCTGGATGAACAGTGACTCCCTTAAGTTAAATGGGAATAAATCTGAAATCTTACTGGTTGGTAATCAACCTTATCTTTGTGGCCCTCACTGTTGGCTTGATGATTTTGGTGCCACGTCTACCCCTGCTCCGGTAGTTAAGAACCTGGGCTTTTGGCTGAAGGACCAGCATAGGATGGGCCAACAAATCACCAAGGTAGCCTACACCTGTTTCGGGGTCCTGAGGTGGAATTCTTTGGTTCCTTCCTGTTTCAGCCAAAAGGACGGTGGTACAGGCATTAATCATTTTGAGGCTCTATTATGGTAACATTCTCGGGGGGGCGTCAAAGGCTGCACTTAAACAACTACAGATCGTTCAGAATGCGGCTGCTCAGTTGCTATTTCATCTTCCTAAGCACTCTTCAGCCTCTAATCTTCTTCATGACCTTCATTGGCTCCCGATTAGCAAGTGAGTCCAATTTAAAGCCTTAGGTTATGTGTTTAAAGCTTTGTCGAACTCTGAGCCACTTTATCTCAGGTCACTTGTGTCACCCTATTGTCCTAGTCGGCCTCTCCATTCTAGTAATCTGAACCTTGCAATTGTCCCTAGGTTCTGCTAGGCGAGACAAGGTGGTCGTTCCTTCCATTATCTGGGCCCTAAACTGTGGAATTATCTGCCTTCCTTAATTAGATCTTGTAAATCTCTTGATGAGCTCAAGAAACTCTTAAAAACATGGATCTTCTTATCTCTCTATTTCAGTCCTTCTGTTTTACCAGTTCTGGGAAACCCCTTGGGTTAGCCATGTGCTTTACAATCAGTATAATAATATTTAAAAGTAATCTCTATACGAAGTATAATTTCTTCATCTTGGGATGGTTTGTTTGTAGATTGCCATTAGTGTGCTACCCTGAGAGCTTATGCACAAATATGTTTTTAGTTTTTTTTTTTATAGCAATACATACTTATATTAAACCGCCTCTGAGCAGTTCATTGTTTTGGTTGGAAGGACAGCAAGTTGTTTCTGTTGGTACAGATGACAATGTAGGTATGAATGCGGTCTGACACTATTGTGGTGTGTGAAATATTGCCAAAACCATATTGGGGTTCCCTTTGGTTGACTTTAGCACTGCAAGTTAGCAGTAGTGCCTTATGTTAACTTCTGTTAAAAGAAAGACAGATACTAGCTGAACTGCTTGGTGTTAGATACCATGTCTAAGAGTTACATTTGAGTTTTAGGAATTCTTCTTTACCTTGATGCCGTCCATCAGATTTGTAATTATTGTTGATCTGATTTTCGTGCTGCACTATAAGTATGGTACCATGTGAAACACTTATAATTGCAGAAGGCATTAGAAAGCTAACTATTAAGTCTGAGCAGGCAGTTTGATCATTATAGTTGGGTCTCGCCTACGAGACAGCTAAAGATGTCTGTTTGCCAAAAGACCTTTTGTCAGCTTTCATTGGACTTAGACTCGCCCGTTGCTTACCATTACTTTATTTTCACTCTCCTTTAATTTCTTTCTATTCATTAGCTACTGTGGGCTTTTCTTCCTCTTCTGTTTGTCCCTCCCCTCTAGCATGGCCTCATCACGTGTGTCCATCCACTTCTTTCTTTTTTAGGCACTACTTTTCTTTTTGGTTACGTATTTCCTCAGAGTACATGTGTTTACCAGCTGTGTTGCTTATGTACTTCTCCTGACCTTCTGCCACGCTCTGTGTTGCTCTCTCTCTCTCGCCCATTTGCTTCTCCCCTGTGCCCCTCTATTTTTTGCTTGCCCTTGTCTGCTTCTCCTCCCCTCTATTGCTTTCGCACCCATGTGCATCTCCCACCAGCTCCACGTTGCCTCCCCTGCCCTCTGGGTTGCTTGCCTCAACTTGTGCCCTCTGTACTACCCCCCCCCCACGACCTGTATTGCTTCTCCCACTCGCGTCGCTCCATGTTGCTTCCCCTCACCTGCTCCCACCTTGTTGCTACCCTCATCCAATCAGTGTTGCTTCCAACCGCGTTGCTTCCCCCACGCACGCCCTCCATGTTGCATCTCCTCACCCACACCCTCCATGTTGCTCCCCCAACCCACATCAACAGTGCTTTAAAAAAATAAAACTCTTGACGATGTGTCCAGCAGCGTCATAGGCTTTTGTCCTACTCTTAAGACTTGCTGCCCAGCCTCGTCCGCCTTATTACAAATGAATTAGGATATAATGCACTTGTTAAGACAGGCGGCATATCTGTCACATTTCTGACGTAGTTATCTGTCTGCCAGTCGCTAAATCAGGTCCTTAGTCAGGACCCATATAGTTCATTTCCACACTGGAGAAAGATGTTTGCAAATGAAAGATGTTTGCAAATTATATTTTCGGACAAAAGCCCGGTTTTCTTTTAGTTCTCGCTAGAACCTCAACATCTTACTTTATATAGAACATTTGGGTACACAAATAAAAGCTCCAGCGGCAGACTGTAAATGTTGCACCTCAATCCAAATTCATCGAAGTATACGTCCTGTGCAGAGTTCTTCCAGCACCTGCCGCCGTTAAGTGCCAATGACAAACAGATCCAGAACTTTTTCAAAAAGGAAGGTGCACCAGAAAAGAAGTCCATATCCAATTTAGTTATTCCAAAATCTTCTTTTATTACTTATATATATGTTAGAATCCAGCCAATGCGTTTCGTTCCATTAAACAAAGGAACTTCATCGGGCTCCCGAGTAGTGTTGTGAAGGAATCCTATATATCCTTTCTTATGCAGTATCAGGAATGTTCTTCTCCTTATGATTGGAGTGATTTCCAGGTCACAACTAATGCATAGGGATCCTATTACGTCCCATATTCAGTACCTGAGAAAGTGATGAATAAATCAAGTCTGGAGATTCATCAATAACTAGGAACCACAATCAGGGCTGACAGTATGGCCCTGTGGAAAAACAATGGCTTTCACAGTAATTTCCATCTGATTAATTATCGAGCAAATTATGGTACGTACTGGGTGGCCAGCCGGTCAGCAGACTGACTCTAGCAGATACTAGCAAGTCCTCACAAGTGTTGATGAACCGGGGGGCCCCGAAAGACCAAGTACGGCGGAAGCGGAGAGAGCCCAACTTCTCCTTAAGTGCTTCACCCTCCACGCTGACTGGAAAAACAGCACTGAGCGGAAAAGAACCGAGGTAAAGGAGGTAAACGGGGAAACAAGGGAAGGATTCAGGTATTTGGAGTGTTGACGTTGGAAAATAGATGAGGTGTATCTGCGTCTCCCTGTCGCGAATCCCAGGAAAATACATTAATAGGAATATCGTTTGTGCAGCTATTATTCCACAAGGCATTCAGTGAGAAGGGGGGCCCGTTAACCGGTTGTGCACTTTGTTCCAGATTTAACCTAGCTGGCCAGGCTCCAGGGGGCGCAGGTCGCTCACATTCCTCTCACATGTGGAGTCCCCAGACTGCGCAGGGGGGTACTGTTTGGGTGTTGAAGCCATTTTTGCCTGTGGGTGCTGAATGGCAATATTTGCAAACTCATGCACATGCATGCTTGAAGAGCAACATTGTTATTAACTGACCTTATGTACTCAGCTGTTTCTTTTTGTGTTCACTGTACCCAACCAGTTCTCTGGAGCCTACTCCCAATCTTTACTTCAGTGAAGATTCACATGATGTAGAGCTACTGTTGTAGGTAAGTAACTATTCCGTCTTCACTACTTCTCTTTTTAGCTGTCAAGGTAATCATTCAAGTTGCCTTCCGGCACACATTCATCCTGTATTCGGTTTGCTCTGAATCTGAAAAAGTCGGTACGAGCATGAACTTTGGCAGATGTGCAAATGACTGAAACCTTTGTAGTGTTAAATGTCTTTTGCGATTTGTTGCACGCTATGTGTATGTAGTAGGTATGTTTTGAGAGACCATAAAGCGTGGTATTCCTCGTAACCGCTACCTGTAGGCTACTTGACCTGAATTTCTTACTTGTAGAAGTCTGTTTGCTTTTAATTCATGTGAATAAATGCTCTTTTTCCCGAAAAATCCTTGCCATTGCTTAAACCATATTTTTTCATCGAATGGCTGACTTTACATTTGTTTCTCCTTAGTTTAATAAACTTTCCAATGCAAATGGACTGCCAGAGAGTTTCATTTGGGACTGTAAAACATTGATCAAGGAAAGAGAAGTCGTTTTGAAACTTATGAACAAATGTGGAAATATTTCGAATAAACTGACCAAAGGAGTGACCAAAATAACAGAAGACGGGGAAAGCGGATGGAGCATAAGGCCGCCATCCATCCTAAGCGAAAGGTACAATGAATTGTAAATGTGTTAATTTGTGAAAGAGAAGCTTTTTGCACCTTTGCTCCTTTTCAGCACAGCGGTGGCATTCCAGCAGGCTATGTTCATCTTGTGATCACTCTGCACATAGGGTGCATTAATATTGGCAGCAACTGGTAAGACAATTTAGATTGATAGATGAAATATTATATTGTAGTAATGGATGTGTACATTTTTTGCCTTTTCTTGTACGCGTGCTGTCTCTCCTGTGTGCTTGGCATGTGTGCCAAAGCAGTGCTATATTGCATCTGAGACTGCTGGTTAAGGAGTTTCAATTATAAAAGCATCAAAATTATCTCCCATCCACTAAGTGGCAAAATACAAAGAACCATCCCACTGCTGTAACACCGAGCTACACCGCTATGGTCAGTAATTCTCATATATTAATTTTTAAGTCGTCATTTCAGTAACTCCCCATCTAAGGTTTTTAAATTGATGTCTATACCCTAACTACAGTGGCTTGGTCCTCTGCGATCAGGAATTCAAAGAGTTTTCTTTTGCCTGGATTGACTTCACAAGTGACAAAGAAATTTGCTGCAACGGGTTTTCAGAGTGGCAGGTTGGCTTTCAGCAGAAACCTTCTGATTTTGTTCTTTCTTCTCCAAATTTATCGTGCATTTGGTTGAAGATGTGTCTAACAAGAGAAACCCTAAGGCTGGAGTTCTGCCTTAATTATTTTCTGCACATGAGGAACTGTTTGCACATACTTGTTCTGTCTCCCATTTGTCTTTCTGTGACCCTGCTTCCAACCCACAAACCTGTGCCTCCTGCCTCTAATGCGTCCCTCTGCCTTTCATGTCCCCAAATTTTTGCCCATCTGTGCTGCCATGCCGCTACCCCGGTGTGCTTCCCTGTGTCAGCCCATGTGCTTCCTTGCATCTGCGCCCAAGTGCTTACCTGCCTCCTTTCTTTCCTCTGAGATTCCCTGTCTCCCCCTCCTTCAGTTCTTACCTTCCTCCTTGCCCCCACCCCTCACTCTGTGCTTCCTCCCACCCCCCCCCTCCCTTGGTCCTTTCCTGTCTTTGCCCCACTCTCTGATTCCCTTCCACTGTGTTTTCTACCTCCACCACTCCCTCTGTGCTTGCCTACCAGCGACCCTTCTCTGTACTTCCTTGCAGCCATCACACTCCCACTGCTTCCCAGCCAGCGCTTCTCCCTCTTCTTCCCTTCCACTGCCCTGCCTTTCATGCCTTTCTGTGTCTTTTGTGCCCCCTGTTCCTTTGTGCTGCTCCCTGCCCTCTTCATCTCCTGCATCGATGAACCTGATTGTCGCATGCTCCTCTGCCTTCCTGCCCTCTCGCTAGCTTTCATTTCCAGCACCCTGCCATCTAGCTCATTTTCCTTCCTGTATGCAAACCTTTGTTCATATGTGTCCCTGCTCAACTTATGTCTCCTTAGCCCGTGTCCTTATGTAGTTTTACCCTAAAGCACACATGTTCCATCTAGTCCTGTTGTGTGAGTGAAGCACTGCGCGCACACACGTTCCATGTAGTCCCTTTGTGCTATATAATAACAATTTCCCAATGATAACCATGCCCAAGGAAACATTGTGTCTCTGACCAAAAGACCAAATGATTACCTTTATCAATGATTATTTCAAAGAACTGGTGAGTCTACACACTCGTTCAGAGGAGTGAGGGATGGTCACCTAGCTATTCTCACAGTCAGTATGTCGGTCGCACACAGCTCTTAGTTTAACTAAGTGAGAAGCAGTTTCTGGTTATGCCATTTGGTGACCTGGCAAGAGATTTACCATGAAAAGTAGCATACTCCTGTTTTGTGGTATGAACAACTTTAAGGTGCCGCTCTAATGTTTTGCTGCTCATGACTTCTCCACACTCTGATTCCTCCACTCTGATCATCAACCAAACGGCTTCTGTCTATGTCCTACGTGAGCCTGTTTCCAAACAGTGGGACACTAAAGGAGACCTGGAGATTGCACTAGAACAGAGGACCACAGAGCCCCACCAATGGGGGAAATAGTAGAGCAGACCCTTGTGTAGGAAGTAGGCTCAGACAGCCTTGAAAACTTGGTGGCTGAATCAATAATGTCCTTCAGTACCAACAAGCATAACATCCTCATTCAAACGTTCTACTATAGATTGAGTATGTTTTGAATCACGTTGGATATCTGAAGTTGGACAGGGACCGTAAATTCACGTAGATAACATTGATGATGGGAGTAAAATGCAAAATGTATATTGGAATGGTGTTTGAAACTTTTTATGCACTTCAGCTTACTTTCTAAGATCTCTTACCGTTGCCACAGTTTTTCAAAATTATTTGAAGGATTTTAGTGACTTCGAATCGGCTATGTTCTTCTGATATGTACAGGTAGGTGATAGTTTCATTTGCAGTGTTCCTCCTAACATGTGCCATCTTTAATCCCTTTTAGCCTGGAGCTGAAGCCATACCAGAAGATCGGTTTGAACTGGTTAGCACTATTGCACAAACATAAAGTGAATGGTATCTTGGCTGATGAAATGGTATGTGAGTTTTCCACTCCCCCTCCTTGTAATTGCACCATAAATATTTTTTTCTCTTAGAAGTCTTCGTGCTATCCTCTTCCAGTGGTTATGGGATAATTTTCAGAGTGGGGGTGCTGAAACCAAAGTTACTTCACTGAAGTCATAGGGATTGTGAAACATCCAAGCTTTTTGAAAAGAACAAGTGTAGCAAATGTATTCAGCAGGGGAGTGGTAATATGTAGCTGATGGTGACTTTTGGGGAACACTGTTGCAAAAATATTATGAAAGCGTAGTGTGGTAGTGCAGTATCATTTACTGACAGCACATTCTCATTTGAAATGGTCACTACATTTGCTCAAATATACAGTTTTACTGATTTAAAAAAAAAAAGTGTGAAAACGATCATGTGCGGAAATCGGGGTTAAGAAGCTTAGTATGTCTTCATTTGTTTTGATCCTATTAAAATCTGTTTCCATCACACTTCAGAACTGCAAAATAAAGTTGTGCTTTTGTGTTTTCCAAACTCCTGGTATCTTTTGAAACATTTGTACAGTTAATTTACTGGCATTTAAATGTTATTATGTGTTAGAAAAAGGCGACAACCTACAACAGTTCCTTTAACACTACGTGTATCCTACAAGATTGTTAAATTGTTCACTTTACAAAACCATCTCACTATGCGGTCATGTAAAGTAAACACTAATATCCATGTTAAAAGAGCAAACAGCCATTTGCCAGAAGATGTTGCTCGACTTTGACCTCTGCCTTTGAAACACTGCAAATGTTACCAGATAGAAACAAACTTTAAAGGTATCTTTATTTTTCATTAAGCCTCTGAACTCTGGCGTGGTTATTGAGGGGGTGCTGCTGCACCTTCCGCACCCCTGCTTCCAGCGCCTATATCCTCTTCAAATATAGCAGAGGAGATGCGTCCCGAAGGTTTGACTGGCACAAGGGCCCCTTGGTTCCCGCATAATCTTAGTACTTTGAGTACTACATTGGAGGCCTTTCGGAGAATCGTAAATTGTTGCTTCGATAGTCCACTGGTTGATGTGCCACCACTACCAAAATAGAATAAATATACCATAAATGCAACTCAGTGGACTAAATTGGCAACGTTTCCTATGTGAGAATTACAATTAGTAATAGTTATAGACTATTTTGGGTTCTCCTGTTTCGAGCACAACTTTATCCGGACAACAAGGTAATATATTTTTAGAAGCCGCTTCCCAGGAACAGCAGCTCTTTTCCCAGA
This sequence comes from Calotriton arnoldi, assembly GCA_963921515.1. Lineage (NCBI taxonomy): Eukaryota > Metazoa > Chordata > Amphibia > Caudata > Salamandridae > Calotriton > Calotriton arnoldi. Next base: position 767,493 of record CAWUFW010004655.1, read on the forward strand.
ATCTGTCCAAAATTGTGCAAGTAAAACATGTGCAATTTTTTTTTTATAAACGTTTTCCTGGTAATTTAGCATCCCAATTTATAAGATAACCAAATGCTGGTAGAGGGCACGATTGCCATTTACAATGTGCATGACATTGTCTGACTCGGACTACTGTTATGGGCTTTACAGTGCTTTATGCAAGAATTAAAACAGGTTTGGTGTTATCTTAATTACATTATATGAAAGATTAATTTTAAAACGCTATCCTGGTTCAGTGTAAAAACGTTTTGGCCAGAGGTGTTTCTGTCAATTATGAATGTTTAAATAATTGCCATTGACGGCAATTTCTGTTAATCTATTACTCATCAGACAAGGTGCTACAGCACACCTCCTACAGAACTGAAACCAGAAAAACAATGCCACAAAATTATATTACGAAAATGCCACCCATAGCAGGCAAATAAGAACAATAGTGAAATTAAACTTGAAACAATACAGCATTAATTCTCGCTCACTAGGGCTATAACGGTTGTAATAGGCCCTGACCCAGAGTTCTAGGCCAGAACCACAGCTGTGGCCCTGTAAGGAGGGAGATGGTCTTTAACAAGTAGTATAGCCCAGGGTAGAAGGGTTATGATGTTATTGGAGCATTCCACTCACTGACGGCCGAATGTTCTAAATGAAAAAGGGAGAAACGGAAAGGCAAACATTGGAATGTAAGAGCAGAGCGCCTATATAAATCAATAATGGTTCAGATACACTCCACTGTGTTCAGTGGAGCTCTCAACATTCCATTGTTGTAATACGTGTTGAACATAGGTAGATAACCTATTTATTTCTTCTATTTTGCAAATAAATACATTTTCCTCCCAATTTTTTCATTGATTTGCTATTGACGATGCCACAGCTGGAGGAATGTATTGCTAATTCTGCAGCAGTGTGGCCCAGGTGACACTTTAGAAGGCCTAATAGAATTGGAACGGTTGAGACTTGGGGCAAAACATTCAATTCACCTTAATGAGTCGTTCTTTGTGTGATTCAGTCTCTCTGCCCACGAAACATATTGGTTTTAATTCTTGTGAAATACTCTCCTTTCCCTCGACCCCTCTTTAGACTTGCAGGCTGGCCACTGGGTGTGGTTGCTATGTCTGAGTTACAGCCCCTTCCTACCTCAGTATCAAGGAGGGTTTCCAGTGCAGTGCCCAGGTCCCTCAGTGCCTCTATTAGTGAAGATGCAACGTTGTCTGTCAAAACTCCCTACCCAGTTTACTTTTTCCTTAGTGTCTTTGGAACTGAGGAGTTAATAAGACTCCAGCCAGGCCACTGCATAGAACTTGTATTAGAGTATCTAAAAGGACTGACTGGCCATGTCCTGAACTGAGGCAGCTTAACGTGATCATGTCCCAATCTCCTCTTGTTTTTATGCTGATTAGCTAGACAGAGCTGTTGACGGTGCTCCAAGAAACACTTCTTCTGCTACCAAAAAATAGCCGACTGGCCTCCTACTTAGTTCTCCATTGCGTTGTGCCCTTCACCAGTGGATGTCGACTGGGATCCTGCCCAGTGTTGGAGCTCAGGCTTCTTTCTGGTGTTGTCTGGATGTCCACTGAGTTCTTTGTTGCATATTTTTCTTTTAAAGTAACGTGGTCAGGCTCCTCACCGACTCCTTATCCATCCGTAGTTCTTTATTGTGGATTTTATGAACGTGATGCCACGGCTGTCGTCTTCTTCTGTTTCCAAGGGGAAATAACTTTCAGAGGTTTCAATTTTATGTTCTGAGTGTGCTCAGCCTGGTAACCCAACAGTTTAAGGGCCTTAAGATTTCATTCAGTGTCATAGCCGTGCGTATTTTAGAGTTCTGAAAATGAATATCTTTCATTTTATCAGCACATTTTGTGAAGTAAATGGGTTTTATAAGTGCGTTTATGCAGCTATAAATTGCAAGTAAGCTAATTAAATGTTTGTGAATACGAGTTTGATACCGAAGATGTTTTTAAGTGAACTCCTAATAGCTACACCTGTGACAAGTCATATCTTTATTTCACCCTGTAGCAAAATGTACTTCCTCAAGTCTGAACGAGAATATAACACAACTATAATTAAATCTTTGATTGATTGGAAAAAGTAGCTTTCACTCCCTTAACATTCTTTCTTTCTAAAGTATACATGGAAACACTGATTATCCTCTGCTTCACCAAAGTATTTAAAACAAGAATTAACAATGCCAACATGTTTGAATTCTCTATAGTGTGCAAACAGTAACCCCAAATACCACCTGTTTGACTTGGCCCTCTCTGCAGGGTCACTCCCAAACTTTTCTCCTTTACCCTCCTCTTTTCTGAACCCATTTTTGTTGGGTTTTAGGACTTTGTGCACTTTACCACTGCTAACTAGTGCTAAAGTGCTTGTGCTGTCTCCTCTAAACATGGTGAAAATAGCTTACACCCAGTGGGATTTAATTTACTTGTAGGCCCCTAATAAAATGGTACTACATTTGCCCAGGGCATGCAAATTAAATGCTACTAATGGGTCTGCAGCACGGATTGTGCCACCCGCATAAGTAGCCTTTTAAACAAGTCTCAGGCCTGCCATTGCACCCTCAGCATGCAGTTTCAAACTGCCATTTCGACTTGGCAAAATAAACATTTTGCCAGGCCTAAATCTTCTTCTTTTGTTTTGATAACTTTTTATTGTTTTAATAAAACCGGCACATAAAAAAGGCACACATTTCGCTCCTACGCAGGGGACTCCTAGGAGTCATTCACAACTATTCCAATTTCCCGTTGTTCCCTTTCTCCAGCCTCAGACAGGCCCCCTTTTAGTCTGTAATACACCCACCATTTCCCCCAGATTCTAGAGTGTTTCTTGAGGCATCCACGTGCTAGATAAATTAGTTCCTCTATTTTAGCACATTGATCAATACCTGCCCTCCATTCCAGCAGTGAACAGGCATTGAAAACAAAACCTACATAACAGGTTCCATAACATCTACTAGGCAGTTTATAAAAATCATTTTTCCCACAAATGTAATACATTTCCGGGGAACACAGGATCTACACCTTCTAAAAAGCATCCCCATTTTGTTATGACCCTCAATTGTATGTTCACACTCACTTTTACCTACAAAATGCATGTCTTATTTCATGACTGAGTAGATTTGAAGAAGTAACTCATTATCTCATCTGAGTTAGATCCAGGATGTGGATTTAAATGCTTATTTACAGCAATTTCTATAAAAACCAAGTCATAGTTTGAATAATAAAATTGTAGTGCATCAGTACCATAAAATAAACTACATAAACCACCATGGGCCGTATAACACATACAGCAGATTTTCCTTGATTGCGCCGGGCACACCTTTTAAAATGTGCACCCGGCACAGTCAGGGAAAATGAGACATATTAGGGTGAATGCGCTTCCCCCAGGGCAGCTGCAACCTCGCTTGCCTGGAGGCAGCACATTCCTGTGAAAAACGGAGCGACTACTTTGAAGCTGCTCTGTGTTTTCTCATTGCAGGCAGCAATCCGTCTGCATTTTGAAGAGGGTTAAAGATTTCCTTGCAGGCGGGTGCAGCCAGGGACTGCACCCACCTGCAAGGGGATGTCTGGGGGGGGTCCATTGGACCCCCTTTTTCCACTCCAGAGGGCTGCAGTCAGGGGGCGCACCGACAGTGTGCCACCTTCTAGGCTGTGCATTGTCAGTGCGCCAAGTGAGAGCTTCTTTGCCTCTGCTCCCACATCTTTAATAAGGCGCTGCTGCAGAGGCAAAGGGATTCCCTCATTTACATGGGACACACTCCCATGAGAATGAGGGAATGCCCTCTGAAGACAGCGCTGGCGCTTTATGTGCGCCAGTGCTATCGGTATTACAGAAGGTGCCGCACAAGCGCCCCCTTCTGTAATAGTGTGCCCCGGAGCCGCGCAAAGCGGGTGCAAACGCCCGTTGTGCCCCCCAAGGCACTTGTATTATACGGCCCCATATGTTAAAGAAATAGGTGGTATGTCACCCCTTCAGCAACAGAAGTAGGTAACTGCATGTAGACAAAACAATTTCTAGCGTTTATAGGATCTATATACTCATGCAACAATCTGGTATATAAATTAAGTGAATTATCAATATGTACTCAATCGAAGGGTAATGTATCATCATATCTGAAAGAGACAGTTATAGATTCCTTACCTTAGTTACCCTGTTCATCCCTGGTGTTCCCTATCTCCAAGAGGGTGGTGATGAGGACTGGTAGGGGTCATCAGACCCTTTAGCAGACCAGATTTAAGAGCCGGACTGGAGAGAGGACCTGGGTGACGCCAGTGGTCTGGACACTTCTCCAGACCTTGGCATGCTTTCCCCGCCTACCGTGGCTACAGAGGAGGAGTGTCCTATGCTGTGGTGGTGCGAAGTGCAGCTGAGGCCTTGGGCCTAGAGCTCCCTTCAGTGGCGGTCAGGACTAATCTTCTGACAGAGGTGCTTCAGCCTGCGGCAACCTCTTCTGAACCCCCTCCTGCACTTAAACGAAGCCCTCACTGACATCCTTCTGGGCACCTGTTCCAAGCCCAGCACAGGGGCTCCTGTGGAAAGGACGATTGCCCGCCGCCCAGCCCCGGGCGACCCAGTTTTCCTCACCCAACACCCTTCCCCTGAGAGCTTGGTGGTCCAAGCCTCTTCCTCCAAAGGCGTATTCCCTTCTGCTCCCCTAGACAGGGAATCCAAGAAGCTGGATCATCTTGGGAAGCGCATGTTCTCTTCCTCCAGCTTGGCACTGCGTTCCGTGAATACCACGTGCCGCTTGGGCCGATATTCCCATACAATCTGGGATACGGTTGCGCACGTGCTGCCTCAGTGCCTGAAGGAGGCCCGGGCCGTTCTCTTCCAAGCGGTGGCAGATGGGAGAGACGCAGCTATATTCACGATAAGATGTTGACTGGATACCACCGACTCACTAGGCAGAACGATTGCCACGTCGGTAGCCCTTCGGCGTTACACCTGGTTGAGGACCTCTGGCTTTTCGGGGGATGTCCAGTCAACCTTGCTTAGTTATAGAGTCCTTACCGCCCCAACCATCCTCCCTGCTCTGCGAACTGACTTCTAGGGATAGGGACTCCCTTACAGGGCCCTAGTTGTGGTGTACCAGTGGTCAGTGTCTTGCATGGCTCTGCGCTTCTGGCGTGGAAAGTCGTGTCAGAAATTACGTCCGCTTGCAGCGCGCGGCGTAGGCATCTAAGTAGACCCCGCAAAGTCATACCGGCGACCACGATGCCGACGACGAATGCGGAGTCGACCAACGCCACCTAGCGACGCGCAGGGTACTGCTACGAAAAAATTTCTCCAGATCCAGTATGATGCCTGGGGGTAATTCTAAGGTAAGGAATTTATAACTACATATGTCTCTTACAGATACATCGTTACCAAAGGTAAGTAACTTGTTATTCTATTTCTTAATTTGACAGATTTGCTGCTATGTTTCAAACGGTCAGTGGTGCATTACAATGAGAGTGAAAGAATAGGCTTTGGCCTTTACATGTTAGTATTTGTCATGAGTTTTCGCACAATAATCAAAAAGAAGCATTTTAGTGCATTAATACATTAATAATTCAATGCTTTCATATATGCAGAAAATACATTTTCATGAGTTATTAGTTTTAAATAATTCAGACTTATATGAATATGAACCGTTAGAACATTAGGCTCACTCTATTTCTAAATCGAAGCACGCTCTGTTACAGTGCTTGTACTACAACTTTCTTCGTGTTTTCATTAAAGCTCTTTTCAAAGCCGTGCAAAGTGCACGTGTCTTATGTATGTTTTCATTGTCACATCCGGGATATATGTCATGAAAGAAGAAATAAGCATTTACGCTGCATCACAGGCGCATGTTCATTGTATGAAACCGTTTCATAGGCATTTAATATTTAAAACTTTTGCTGTCGAAATGAAATTTTAGGTAGAGGAAAGGGTTCCTTGTCTGATCAGTCCTTGGCCTTAGACAAATTACTTTTAGTAGGTAACAGAATCCTTCATCCTCCATGCCCATTCAGTCACTGAACGTTTAGGAATGCTCAGATGTGTGCAATGCTCTTTGACTGCCCATTCCTCCCTTTACCTCTTTGCTATAATCACCCATACTTTTCACTGCAATTCACTGACTTAATTTATATAATAATAACTTATGACACGAGTAGGTTTACAAGATGGCTTCATTGACATCAAACATTATTGTCAATTGTAAATCTGCACCTGCTGGATTACACCTTTGGATTGGTGCAGATTTCAGATTCTTCAATTAACAAAGAATTCTGGATGTACTGCCAGCAACCCTGCAACAGTCATAGGTTTCCACCGGGCGTCCTAAAGAGCCCTTGTGAATGCCGTTTTTTCATGCGAAAATGTAGACCTCTTTTATCACAAGAGTGTATACAGTACCAGGGCACTGGCTGTCTCAATGTTTTTAATTTTCATGGGGAAAACATTTTTCCTCTGTGAAGAAACCCCATTCCTTAATAAACCGACTGATTTTCAGGGCTGTTCCCTTTCCATCATTGTAAAGCATTTACTCTTAACCCCCAAAAAGGGTAAACCCCCAACCCTTTCCAGGGTGTGTATAGGTCAGAAATTCCTGAATTCCCTCAAACTTTAGGTTTGTGGGTGTCCACACAAGTACTATTACTCATAGGCAAACCTCTGTGGAAGTAAATCCTTTTCTGAGGGTAAAATAAATTTTTTTGAATCAGAATAGTGGTTTTGCACTTGTTTAAAAAAAAAAAAAAATAAGCTATTTGCCTGTCTAAACAAAACTTTATAACACATTTTTTTCGCTTTGCTTTTACAAACATTACTCTCTGATGTGTTGGTTAATTGAAGCACATGAAGACTACAACTTCTAGAATGCACTTATTAGTTAAATAAAATTCCAGGACCAAGAAAATGGTGTGCAACTTATTTGGAATAAGCCAGCGACAAATGTCCTTAATTTCATACCCTGATTTCAAACGAAGTGCACCTTGATATTTCAGAAGATGACAAATGCTGAAAACTAACACATTAATTTGAGTTTTTACTTTGCAAAATATTTGGTATTTGATATCTTATTTTAGTTTTTGGCTTTCGCATGAGTTCAGTGTTGTTCCCATTTACAAATGCTTAGCAAATGTTTATCTTTTAGCATGGCAAGCTGCATCTATTTATTTTACTAGCTTACAATTGATTTAATGTGATTAATTACCCTAATGTCAGCCTCTTTGACTTCAATATGGGTCACAAATATATCTCAAATATCTGAGTAAGGGGTTGTGCAGCACCTCTTGGTCACAAATCTAAAAAAGAAAAAAACATACGAATTGGCTTGAAAAAGATGTCCGGTCCGAGCCTGGGCCATGCACTGCATACCTTTCCTAGAAATTCAAAATGGTATTTAGAGACCATACCCCTTTGTTCCTTTCATGTTGAATATTATCTGCAATATTTTGTCTTGAATGATTCAAGTGCCATCACCCTAATTCTAAAAATGTCCCACTACCTGAAGCTAAAACGGACTTTCCTTTACTAAACAGTCTCTATTTACAGTAAACTTTTTTCTGTCTTCTTAGGGATTGGGAAAAACTGTTCAAGCCATATCATTTCTTGCTTACCTTTACGAAGAAGGAGACAAAGGTCCTCATTTGGTCGTTGTTCCAGCCTCCACTCTAGGTAAATTGCATTTTTTTGCCTTCCTTGTTTTCGTTATTTCAAGATGTATGAATCTGCTAGTCTATTTTTTTTTTTTTTAGTTGAAATGGTGGATTTGGATTACATTTGTTTGATGGTGTTTATAGTTGAGGGCTCTAGATGACCTTGGGGACAGATACCCCCCAGGGCTGGCTCCAGCAATGTCTGGGGGCCCACCAGTGGCACAGCGCGCTAAGGACCCACGTCTGGACCTACCTTTGGCCACTTAGACCGAACACAGCAAATTGTTCTTTTTGCATTTGTCACCCTGAGTGGGACGGGTATGCCCAGACGTTGGTCCCAAGATCTCCATGCCACTGGATTCTAGCTAGCCTGGCTGATGATGGGTGAAAACCCCTAAGCTGGTTCCAGGGTGCTTGTTTCCAGTCCAGGGAGGACCTGGCCTGGCAGTTTGGGGTGGACTGTTCCCATGAGGAGCAGGGTCAAACCTGATTTGCATATGGCTGGGTTTTAACTGGAATGGCATGGGGAGCAAAAAAACGATGGATTTAGGCCCAGATTTCTGGGGTGGATGTTTGACATTGTTCAGCATTCTGTCCATCAATTGTTCTTTTTGTATTTATTATACTAGTGCCACATGCCCAGTGGCACTTGCATGCTATACAGTGGAACCTTGGCCTTTATTAGGCGCATCCCTGGGGGTGCCTCTCGGACAAACTCTCAGAAGAGGCAAACTGTGACCTACATTGGAGTAGCTGATCATTTTCCCTGCCCCATCTTAGCTTCATGGTGGTAACAATTGCATCACATCTGAGCTGGGATTGGGAGCATCTGGTTGAGTTGCAGATCATAGGCCTCTTGTCTTGGGTGAAGCTGGCGCACCACATCAACCTCCTGGGGCGGTGTGTCACTTGGTTGTCTCTCAACCTACTTGTCTTTCATCAAGGGCAGGTTCTGACGGGCAATACAATCGCTATGTGGTACTGCAGCAAACAAGGCTGTGCAGGGTCTCTAACATTGGACCTGCAGGTATACTGAGGCTCTGCTGGTGGCAAGACCTAAGCAGAATAGCCTTCATGTCTGCCACCTGAAATGTTCTTGGCTTTAGAATAGGCAAACTCAGCAAATCTTGTTCACTTCGAGTGGCATTTGTACTTGGAGGTGGGTTGAGACCTTGCCCAGTGTGGTGTGCCTTGGGTAGATCTTTCCACTACAGTCAAGAACGCTTAGTGTCACGCCTTTTGCACTCAAGATCCCCATTCCCCACCAAAATGCTGGGATCACTCTGAGACACATGTTTCACCTTTGGTTGGACTTCTGCCTCCTCTAGACGTTTCTACCTCTGCTACCAATTATTTGAGTTTGGATGGAAACTATGAGGGGCCATAGCCTAAGACAGCCTCAGATTGAGCATGGAGAATTTTGTACTGTGAACTGCTCAGTCTGCGCATCTATCCTACAGTCTGGCTACCTCTTTGAGAGGGTTTGCTCTCTTAGCAACTAGTCTGGGTTTTACATCCAAACTTTCACATTTTACTCATCCATGCAAGAAGACTGGCTGAGTGGAACTAGCTGTGTAGTTTTGGTCTGCCTTTGGAAGTGATAGACATCGTTTTGGTGGCGCTCCACCCTCCCACCAAGTCCATAGAAACTGGCCATTGGATTACGTTTTGTGGCTTGGTGCAAGGACCACCACAGTGACCATTTTCATGCTAACTTCCCTGATGTGATTCTATTTGTGTTGTCCCTAGCCTGGCAAGGTTTTTCTGTGGACACTGTTTACTTGTCTATCCTGTTGGCGTTTTCTTGATCTGTCTTCCTTATTCAGATCATCTATAGTGATGCATTCTTTCGGAAGGCCTCAAGTTTTCACCTGCAACTTAATTACGCCACAGTGGACCTTCATTTAGTTTATACCTTTTTGATGTCCATGCCTTTTGAGCCCATGCACAGTTGTACACTAGGATTGTTGACTAGTGGAACTGTGTTCTTTGCTGCAGTCACTTTGGAGCATCATGTCAGTCAACTAAAAGCTTTGCTAATTCTTCTACTGTATACTACCTATTTTCTGGATAAATTGATGCTAGTACTAAAGTACCAGTGTGAAGATGGGATAGGAAGTCCACAAATTTGCTTTGTCTTGTTCAGTGGTTCTTAACCTGTTGAGTCCTGTGTATCCCCACTTAATCATTATTGGAACCCAAGGACTCCCATTGAGTAATTACTGGAAGCCGAGAACCCCGTTCTAGCATTTTCAATGATTTGATCTACAAACCAATACAAAAAAAACAGAAACAAGCATTCATCAAACAAATACACAAATTATTAAATATTGCATTTAATTCGCAAACCAATATAAAAAGTCAAAATGTTAATTTTAATGGGAAGGTTGGACCTTTTCTAAAATCAATTGTGGTCATTGATCAGACATACTATATTATGTTTGATGCACTTGCGCTGCGCTGACCAATCAATCTAAAGATACTAACTTTTAGCCTCCAATTTCAAATTCCTTCACATATACAGAACATTTAAAAGTTTTCGATTTTCAGTTTTACTTCTTTAGCTATGCTTTATTTATCTGTTAACAATCATTAATTTTATAAGCATTTGTGGACCCCAGGAGTCCCCAGACCACAGGTTTAGAACCACTGGTCTTAATGGATCATCCTGTGTATAAAACTATGCTATGCCTTGGTCAGTGAGGAGTCACCTGAGAGCATTGGGGGTTCACTCAACAAGGGAGAAGGCCACAACCCCAGTTTTGCCTAGGTTCCTGTGTAGAACATCAGCCATGACACCACATGGACTGTCCATAACTTTGCCAAGCATTAATGTCTTTTCAGGTCTACAATGAAGGGAACGTCAGTTTGTCCTGTAGAACTTTCTGGAGTGAAGCTACTTCCTAGATCGTCTAACTTTGTGCTGGTACTGCTTTAGTATCAGTTCAAAAAGTGAAGAACCCGTGGTTAGAAAGATTTATCAGAAGAACAGGTTATTTACCTTCAATAACTGTTTCTGGTGGTTTGTCTCTTCTAACTGCAAATTTCTCACCGCCCATCCTCCTCCCTGTTCTGCTCAGTGGATGTCTTGTTAGAGTATAAGGACTCAATTTCGATTGAACACTCTCTCTCTCTCACCCAGGTTGTCAGATGCTCTGCATCTGAAGTGAGGAAGTTGCTTGTGAAACTGGCGTCAGCAAGCAAGTGATCTCTTTCTTCTCCTGTGTGGTTCCATGTCATCACTGCTGGAGGCAGGATTTAACTGCAGCTGAGCCCATTGGCACTACTTACCAACATGCGAGCTGTTGCATGAACAATTTCCGGATTTAAGTTGCCACCTTGAGCTTTGAAAAGGTGAGGCATCTGCGATTAGATTGAGATAGTTTCCAAAGGCAGAAACCAATTCAGCTGCTCCTCATCAAATGTTTGGCACAGATGATGCCTACACAGGGGATAGCCAAGTCATACGTAAAGGAACTGATGTTGGGCTCTTTTCGGACTCCATCTGCTGAAAAGAATAGCCAGCAGGAAAGTTGGCATGATCATCTTTTGCCCTATATCAGTAAATCCTGATCTCTGCACAACATATTGTTTAAAGATTTTGCATTAATTTAAGCCAGCATTCTATTCAATCAATACCTTCTGTTATGAACAGTTTACTCGAGGTCTAGCTGCACCTCTTGAGCATGTGTTCAGATATGGCCAGATACCTTTTTATCCTTTGCTTTTCATTTCATGAGTTGAACCCGGAGAATAGTTCAGGGAACTCCATTGCACCACTTATGGGACTAATAACTTCAGGCAGGCTGCTGCAGAATATTCTGTTTCAATGCAAGTTAAAGCCAAGTTGATTATAAACTATATGAGACTTTATTTGAAACCAGATTGTAGACTAAAGACCTTCAAAGACTCCTTTCAGGAAGAGTTGATTGGAATTGGAACACTCATATTTTAGAAAGCAGTCAAATGTTCTTAAGGTATTCTTTGAGTTTTCTGTCTTACATTTTGTAAGTGTTATTGTGGTAGATCTATCAGTGCACAACAATATGGGATCACAACTCCTTTCCAGTTAGATCTGTACTATATGGTGAACTTGAACAGGCATGTGAATCTATGGTGGTTTTGTGTACATGTAAATGATTATCATACACAGTGGTTTAATAGCATTAGTGTTTTCTACAGTGATATGTAAAGCTACTACAGAGGGCTCCAACAAATGCACTAGTCCATTCTAACCAATGATAGATTAATCCCACCACCATCTTGTCCAATAATTGTGCTCCTCTCCCATCCTTTCCAACTGCTGAAAATAAATGTGTGGTGGCATTTTCAAGTGTAGTATTACAGCTCATGGGATGTTATGTTCACATCATTTGAAAGTTTAATTTCTTATAACATCAAGAGTTTACTAAATTGTTAAATCTATAGCCGAAGAACCTCTCATAAGACACAGGTTTTTGCTTATGACTCGGTGGAACATTTACACTGCAGACTTTTTCTTGCAAGTCAATATTTTTTGCTATCTCTATGTATTAAGGTCCTATGGAGGACATATTTGCCTTATTCAGAAGAGGACGAGTGGTAGAATGGATGGAGTTTTCAGACTATGCTGCCTTGCTTAAGTCCCTGACCGATGCAATTATAGCGAGACTAATTCATCCATTTAGACTGACTGCAGTGTGTAGCAATGAAGCCCTAGTGGCATATGTATGATCAAGTATTCTCTTTATTTAGCCAACTGTATCAGAATCACTTTAGGTGGGGTCTACAAACAGGACCATTATGGTACCTAAAGCTTTTTTATCTTTTGCATCACACTTTAACCAAAAATGTAATTTATTGCATGTTCTGCAAATCAGGCTTACAGTTGAATTATTTTGTTTATAGCTTTTTTCTTCTCTTATAGATAACTGGATAAGAGAGTTTAATCAATGGTGTCCTGAACTTAAAGTTATCCTTTATTACGGTAAGCATGCAGTATTTTAGTGGCTCTATCTGTTGGTTTGTTCTTCACAAAACACTCCAAGTTAGGGAAAGTATGTGTGCATAGGAAATATGGTAGCTGGTTTACATAAACAGATTAACCAGAAAAAGTATCAGTGAAACTGAGGGCTCACTCAGTTTGCTGCATTTCTAATTGGTTTATCAGGTGAGCCTTGAGGGTCTTTTAGAGGTTTTTGGGAAGCTTATATCTCTTGGTACTAATAGGAGAGAGGTACACGGTAGAGGAAATGGTTGCACTAGCTTGTCTCTTCTAGATCTTGCTCAACATGGGAAGAATGAAGGTGACAAGTGACAAGATGCTGAGTTGATGATCAGAGGAGCACTTGGAACATGAGGGGAGGAGGCGGGAGACTAAAATTCAAACAAGACACTTAAATGTAGAACTGCAGTGATTCTGTTACAGTGCAAGTTGGGGGTGGTATTGAGCAGGGAAAGAGGTGATGTTGAAATTAATGACCTGTGTCTGGTTTGGGTGGGAATGGTGATCAGGGTCTTGACTGAGTTAAAAAGAAGGTTAACACATGTCCTCCTAATTTTTAGGCAGTAGAAGCAAGCATTTGCAGTGTAGGCGATGAGTGCTGACTGTGGAATACATTTATCAAAGTGGCCAAAGAGATTATTGGCAGAAGGTGCCTTATGTCTGTTGGTAAAGGGCATGAGATGTATGTGGGGCCAGTACATGGGGGAAAGGACATAGCCTCTTTTCAGAATTAGACATAAGATAGATGGTGTGATGTAATCTGATATTGTGGTTTGAAGGTAGGTGAGTGCAGAATAGAAAGATGTTGATGGTTTGGGTATTGTCTGAAAATAAGTGGTATGGGAACCTAAATTGCAATATAGTTGAAGCCAGAAAAAAGTGATGTAGGCTGAAAAGAGATTGGCACAAATGTGTTTCGCTGTGTAAGCGTGGATGATTATTATTATTACAGTCCACCTGTTATGTAAATTTAACTTGCATTGAGAGATCTGCTGAAAAACATATAAAAGATTAAGCCACACTGATCATCATAGAAAACCCTTAGTGGAAAGGCACCATGGTTAAGAAATATTGCCTCCTGTTGATGGTCTTAATGTTCAATAGCGTCTGACACTACATCACTTCGTTTTTTTTTTTTAGGCTCCCAGGAAGATCGGAAGTATCTTAGATATGATATACTTAGCAACAAATTGGAGTTCAATATTGTTGTGACGACGTAAGTACTGCAATTGTTTTAAAAAATCATTAATAAAATGATTCAACAAACATACTGGCAATTGTCGGACTTGTAGTGTGGTTCACAATGTATTACTGATAATGTTTTGTAAAGAAAACAATTGTATTGTGTAAATGACAATTCCTGTAATGAAAAAAGTAAACTTCCCGTCCCTTCCAGTACCCTTTGAGCACCCTCATTTGAGGAAAGACGAACCTTGAAAAGTACTGCAAAATATAGCTGCTCACTTTGTTGTGGTGTGATATCAAGGACGTCAGTAACCATTATGGCAGAGTTTCCGTTTAAAAAAATATATATAATTCATACCTTCACTTAATGTGGGTTTTATCTGATAGCGACTACTAGCTGTAGATATCTTACCTTAGAATATTCCCAAGGCGTCTGACTGGATCTGGAAAATCTTGAGGAGTACCTTTGTGCACCGGTAGGTGGCAATCCATTAGCTCCACGTCTACATCGTCCACGGCGGATGTGACATGTGCAATGCCTAAATTGGCACCACCCCATCGCGCTTACATCAGTTGTTTTGTTTCTGGGCCATCTGCGCATATCCAGAGCGAGCTAACTCAGTCAATTTTTCGGACTATTTTGTTCAACAATTTGTCAACCCTTTTTGAGCTTTTTTGCTCCCAGTGTGCATAGGGATGTCCGCCTAAAAAACTGTGGGGTTTAAACCCTGTGGTTCATGTCAGACAGATTTCTGTGATAGACACCCACCTGGTTTGCTTCTGGGCTTTCGAACCGGGCCTCATCTTCAAGGCCTCTCCCAACTGCTGTGCCATGAATCCAAAACCGGTTCTGGAGCATTCACTGAAGCTTCTGGTCTCACAACATCAGTAAACTCCACAATGCTTCAGGTTCCGGTCATATAGAAGGTCCTGGATCCATTCCCAGTGCTAGTCGTCTCCCAATTAAGAGTTTTATGAGGCCATGCACCTTGTATTGGACGGGCCGATCCCTCTGGAGTTCCTTTGAACCCCACAGTTTTGGCAGGTGCCCCCACTGGATTCCAGACAGCATGTCTACCCTTGGGCCCTTTAAATCTGGATCTGCCCTGTCCTCAGATCCTGACCTTCCCTGGAGCCTGGCGCCGCCACTGACCCACAGTGATGCCAACCCCATTGTTCTACCCAACTCTTATACTGAGCCTTACCGGCTGCACTTTACATTGATTCTGGCTGGAACTAGACCTTCTGAGTCATTGCCAGAGTGTACTTTTTTCAATAAGCCCTGTTGGGAGTGCGATTAGGGTGGAGGGAGTTGGTGGGATCTGAGGTTCTTAATGGCTACTCCAAACCCATGGAAGAGCCCGAAGATAACTGGTATGGGGAACTGGTGTATGCTAGTGGTTTGGACACCTCCCCAGACACCATCTTAGTCTCTCCTCCTACAGTGGCTACGGATAAAGGGACTTTATTTGCCATGGTGGGGAGGGTTGTCTGACCACGTGTGCCTCTACCACATAGCCTGAACCACAAATGCGTCTTAACCACGCATTCCTTTACCACGCAATTTCATTGTTAAGGCATTAATGGTAAGGGGGGTAGGCATGGTTAAGTTTGCCACTACCCCGACCTCCCGCCCTAAGCCCTCAAATTCTAACCCCATATCCTCGCCCCTGCCCTGAGGCCTAAAACCAGCCCGACTTTAAAGCTACCCCTTTCCCTGAGCCCTAAAACTTACCCCCGGAGCTGTCCTTAAAGCTACCACAACCCCTTCCACTGCCCTGAGGCCTTAAACCCTGCTTCAATTAAAAAAACTACCCTGATACCCCGCCCTGAGCCCTAAAACCACCTCACTCCTAAAACCTCCCCTCTAAACTCAGCCCCAGCCATTAAAACTACCCCAACATGCTCTGCCCGTGTTGTTCTGGCCATTCCCCGTGGGGAAGAGGGCAGCTGAGGTCCTGGACCTTACGCTGCTCTTGGTGGCAGTAACGACTCACCTCTTGACACAGGTGCTTCAGCCTTTTAACAAAGCCCTCACAAACACCCTCCTCTGGACATGGACCAAGTCCTGAACTGGGGCTCCTGTGCACCGGACAATTGCCCGCCTCCACCGCCCGCTCCTGTGGACCCAGCTTTCCTTACCCAGCACCCCAACCTGGAGATCCTGGTTGTCCAGGCCTCCACATCCAAATTCAACCCTAATGCTTTCCCTACCACACCACTGGATAGGGAATCCAAGAGGCTGGACACCTTTGGCAGGAGAATGTTCTCTTCCGCCAGCCTTGTACTGCGGTCTGTGAACACAGTGTGCATCTTGGGGCCGATATTCCCACACAGTTTGGGATTTGGTTGCGCAAGTGCTACCCGTGGTCTTGGAGGAGGCTCGAGCCTTCTTGCCCCAGGCTAATTCCGACGGCAGGGACACAGCAAAGTTCACCATACGGTGCGCACTGGATACGACCCACTCGCTAGGCACATCGATTTGCGTTGTCAGTGGTACTCAGACACCACACCTGGCTGAGATCTACTGGCTTTCAGGGAATGTCCAGGCATCCCTTATGGATATCGAAGGGCACCCTTCTCTGACGACAAGCCAGATTCAGCACTTGAGCAATCAGGTCAGCTGCCTGGTCGTCAGTACTCTCCATGGACCCACGCCAGCCCCATTTGACCTTTCGCTACTGTAGGGGCTACCAACTGTGTCCACTCTAGCCCAGCCATCATCGCCAACAGGTTTCCCAGTCCTTTCGTGGCTACGGACGCAGCTCCCACAAGCTCATGGGAGCCAAGGCCAGAGGTCTGCCCAGTCTGCCTCCGCCCCCCAGCCGCTGCACCCTGCAAAGCCCTTTAGTTTACTCTCTCACCATCATGGGCAACCGGTCGACGGCAGGAACAAGCACCACCTGGCCCTCTGGCAGTCCATAGCATTGGACAAATAGGTGTGCTAAATTGCTCAGCTGGGTTAGACCCCTCCATTCACCGAAACCCCGCTGTCCATGCCACCATCTTCAGACCGGCTGACGGAGGACCACCTGTCCCTGCTCCTTCAGGAAGTGCATGTTCTTTTGGCCAAAGGAGACATCAAAAGGGTACTGTTATCAGAAGTAGTTTGTGGTTGCTATTCCCACTACTTTCTGGTTCCCAAAAAGGACTGAGGCCTCTGCCTGATTCTAGACATGCACCCTCTCAACTTCTTCCTGAAGAAGGAGAAATTCAAGATTCTCCCATTAGCTCAGATCGTCTCTCTCCTGGAGACTGGATGGTAGCCTGTTTTCACATACCTGTCTTGCCTGCTCACAGGGGTTACCTGCAGTTCACCGTGGGCCATGAGCATTTTCAGCTTGCTTGGGCTCCCTTTCGGCCTTACCAGAGCCCCTTGGGTGTTCACAAAGGTGATGTCGGTAGTCAGGGGTGCCAGTCTTCCCCTACCTCGACGACTGGCTGTTGTAGGCGGATTCACCCCAGGAGGTCTTCTCCCACCTTAGCAGACCACCTGCATTCTCTGGTGTTCACTATCATCGTGCCGAAGTGACACATCTGACTCCCTCTCAGACGCTCCCTTTCATTGGAGCTATTCTGGACACAGTGCAGTTTCGGGCTTATTTTTCCAAGGGACGAGTCCAGGATATTTAGGCTATATTACCAATGTTTCAGCCTCTATCCTTGAATTTGGTGAGACTGAGGCTATTGGACCTCATGGCCTCCTTCATCCTGTTAGTGTTTGATTGCCCATTGGCATATGAGGGCTCTGCAGTGGGACCTGCAATTCCAGTGGGCACAGCATCAGGGAAATCTCTCTGACATTGTTCAGTTCTTGTAGGGAAATACAAAAGACCTTCAGTGGGGGCTAACAAACCATGATTAGGTCTTGGGCAAACCCCTCTCCCTCCCCCAACCAGAGCTGACTGTAGTGACAGATGTGTCACTCCTGGGCTGGGGTGGCCATCTGGGAGAAGTGGAGATGTCCAGAGAAATCTTGGCTCCACATGATTCTATTGGAGCTTCTGGCGATTCCTTTGGCATTGGAAGCCTTTCTTCCTTCAATCAGGGAAGGGTGTGGGATGTGCATTTGAAAGTATGAGAGAGAGAGGTGTGGAATGTACTTCTCTGTCTCGAAGTGTAGTGTTCTATGCAGTGGTGCTCAAATGTGCATTATATTGCACATTGGGAGATGAGGTGTGTAGTATTATAGGCAGTGGTGCACAAATGTGCATTGTGTTGTACATTGGGAAGTATTATGAAGTTCTTACAATTGGCTTTGACATGCCCTCATGCCATCTTGAATTCTGACTGTCTAGCTTGAGCTTTGTGCAAACAGGCAGGCCCCAGATTACGCAAGTTGTTTTGGCTATTCACGCTCAAGCCTATTTCTGTACTTTTGGACACTTTCGTAAGCTTCACTGAGATAATGTGAGATAATGTGAGATAATGTGTGGGATGCATGCTTGGTACCTTTCAGAGCAGAGATTGTTGTTGCCAGAGAAATGTGTGAATTGTACAGCTCTGTCTCTGAGTCAAAATACAGTGGCCTGGCCAGCTTCTGTCTTGACCCTGACACAGTCCTCGTTGCATGTACATGACGGATCCGTGTTCTTGACGTCTTGCTGGCAGCACCGCGGCTATTTTCCTTCCGACGGCCTGAGCCTACCCGTCTTCTGTCCAACTGACGCCCTCCGGAGCCTCATATTGTGTGGGCCCCCCCACAGCGTGGGGGGGCCGCCCCAGGGCTGTCACCCAGCAGGTTCCTGCATGTTTTGGCGGGTGCACCTTCCCGTGGTCTGACGACCTGGTTCTGCATAGTACTCTATATAGGGGGAATCCATCGCGCCCTGATGCTGCTTGCTTTATCTCCCGAGCAAACCTGGCACTATTCTCAAAGATCATTACCAGTGACTTATTTCTCCTTCCTGGATCATCCTCATCTGCTGCTACTTTTCTCTCTGTAGCGCCAAGCCTAGTTCCTTCTTCCTAATGGTGTTTTGATATCAGTCTCTACTACACCTCCACCCCCCCATCATCTTTGTGTTATCTTTCATCCCACCAGCTCTGTGCCCTGAAGAAGGTGGTGGCTACATCGAAGCCTGACACCGAAACGCGCGTCGGCACACCGAGCGACAGGAGCTACTTAGTGGTGTACAGACTGAAAAAGAAGAGCTCGACACACTTTAAAAGCTTCAATTTACCTCCTTTTTTTCATATGCACATGATGAAAACGCTATTTAATTAAAGAAAATGTACACTCTAATGCTCTAGAATCAACGGTCATCATAAACACCCAATGTAACACGTGTGTTTAAAACAATCTCTTTACAACTATTCTACATTTTACCTTTTAACATTTATCTGCTCTTGTCACCACTAGCAGCTAGTTCAGTGGTTCCTGTGCAGAATCACTATTTTTACTTGTTGGTACTGACAGTATGGTAGATGTATGGATATGACTGAATGTATGATTGATCTAATGTGTGAAATGTGCTGTGGAATTTGATATGTCTTTGATGTTTTTTAATGTCCCTGTATTGATTCACTTGTGATGGGGGGGTATTTCTGTGTTATATTTATGTCTAAAAAGATTGTGTGGCATCCTAAACTTATTTGTCCTATGATATAATTAAAAATAACTGAAAATATATTTTTTTACCTTTAATAAAATAAATCTGTATAAATTACTTTCGATACTCTGCCAATCTGCTAAAATTCTTTTGTTAGTTTCATTTAGAGGCACATTGCGCTCATTATACATCGTAGGCAGGTGACATCTATTCCCTTCTCGTGTAGGGTGTGATAGACTGACCCTGTCACCGACCAGTATGGTCAGCTCGGTTTTCGTAACAGTAGTAAGGGGGCGAGGTTTCTAGAACCTTCTGCTCAGGTCGAGTAAAAGGTATTAAAGGCGGGAAATATTGATGCCCAGACAGGAGCTCACTGTGGAGCAGAGGTGTTGCCACAGGGAACTCGTTTTTAGGGTCCCGATCAAGGCTTCTGCCTGGCTGTCAAGGGCTCCTCCAGCCGAGTAGGCAATGAATGCAGAAAAAGAGTGATCAGTGATGTATTTTCTTTTTATTATTGGCATTGTGATGTGTGAGTGTGTCTGTGTGCAATTCAAGTCTCCAGTGGTTATAATCATCTGATGTATTTAGTGTATATATCTCTTTGATTTCTTGCAGTTGACATCCAGTATTATTATTTGCTTGTATTTTATTCCATGTATTTTATTCCTTACAATTAACAGTTGCATTTGCCTACTTATAAGTGTTATTACTGCTTGTACATATATATATCTCAATATACATTTGAATGTTAATTTGACATCTGGGAAAGTTTTTCTGTTCGAGAGTGTTGCACAAATAAAACCCCATGCTTTATTCTGAAAACTGTTTTTTGATGTGCCTCATTTTATGAGTGAAATCCCTTTCCAGGTGTTTTTATTGCTTCGCTGTGTGTGTGCCTCCATGTGGGAGTGCAGTATTTTCTATTATTTGGGAGGGCGAAGCAATACACTGGATCTCCAGGGCTTATCCCTAGTGGTTCAACAACTGGCGGGTTCTCTAAATGCCAGAGCGGAAAAACTCAGCTGAAGATGCCTAGCAGATATTGAATGGCATCTCCATCCGAGGTGGCGCAAGGTCGCTTCCAAGAGTGAGGAGAGGCTTGGTTAGATCTGTTTGCCTCTGCCGTGAGCCAGCAATGTCAGTAGTTTTGTACGTTGGAGTTTCCAAAACTGCTCTCGCTTTGAGACACTTCATCTCGAGTGAAGCTCCTGCCTCCTGTATGCATTTCCACCAATACCACCCGTGCCCAAAGTTCTCAAGAAGATCAGGGATAAAAGGCGCTAGTCATTCTTGTGGCTCCTGATTGGGCATGGAGAGCCTGGTATCACGAGCTGTTGAGCATGAGCACTGGTCCTCCTATCATGCTGCCTCTTTCAGAGGATCTTCTGTTTCAGGAGGAGAGCAGGGTTCTGCACCTGCACCTGAAAACCCTTCTCCTTCATGCATGGAGATTGAATGATGACCATTGACAGCTTTCGACCTTCCGCCTGAAGTCTGCAATGTTAACTTACCAACCAGGCGTCCCTCCACCTAGACGGTTCATACCTGTCATTGGAGCAAGTTTGTGGCAAGGTGTACAGATAAACATGTTGACCCTATATCTGCTTCTCTTTTCCCCAGGTTCTTTTGTTTATGCCCAGCAGGGCTCTGCTTTGGGCATCTATGCCATCTCAGCATTTCTGCGGTTGCCAGATCAGCCATCCGTTTTCAAGTCCCCTATTGTACATAGGTATATAAAAGCACTCCAGCATATGCTTCCATCTGCACCTTTGATTATGCCACGGTGGGACCTCAACCGTTTTCTCACAGTTTTTATGTGTGCTCCATTTGAGCCACTACACAACTGTCCACTGAGGATCTCACCATAAAAGCCTTTCTAATGCCAATGACATCTGCCCGAAGGGTCAGTGAGTTACAGGCACTGTTGGCACATCCTCCATACCTCAGCATCTACCCTGGCAATCTGGTCTTATTTGACTAGGACATCCTTTTGACCGAAGGCGGTAACTCCCTTTCACGTAGGCCAGTCCATCACTCTGCCTACCTTGTAAGCTCTGCCTCACCCCTCTAAAGAAGAGGAGACTTTCCATTGGCTGGACCCAAAAAAAGCATTGTCATTCTACCGTGACCGCACAAAAGCGATCCGGGTGGACGATCAACTCTTCGAGGGAAGATGGTGCAGAAATAGACCATCTCACGATGGATAGTGCTCTGCAGCAAGATCTGTTACGCATTAGCCAAAAACCTCCAGAATGCTTGCAAGCTCATTCTACCACCGCCAAGGCTGTGACCACTGCGCTAGCTTGCGGAGTTCCTGTCCTGGATATCTGTTAGGCAGCTACATGGGCTTCCCTGCACACACAAATCACTACTGCCTGGACAGTGAGGTCCAAAGTGTCAGCCATTTTGCCCGTTCTGTCCTACAGGAGTTCATAGTTTAATTATATCACAGCCCCCACCTCCTGGGATGTATTGCTTGGATACCTTTCTAAGGTTAGTAACCTACGGCTAGAAGTCCCTATCAAATGAACAAGTTACTTGCCTTTGGTAGCGCCTTATCTGGTAGAGCCAGATCAAGCCGCAGGTTCCTTACCAACCCACCCATCCTCCGTGAACAGATTTTGGAGTAAAGGATTGTCCCCCTTTTTTGAGAGCCCTAGCTTAGCGCACCAATGGTCAGTGTTCCTTGTTTCTCTGGGCTTCTACTGACGCCAACGTGCTGGGATGGCGCCTATATAGGCACGGTGCACGTCACTTCTAGCACGGCTGAAGATGCCACCCACTGGTGCGCACGAGTAGTGCTCACCAAAAGTTTCAGATCCAGTCTGGCGTCTGGGGAGTATTCTAAAGTAAGTAGTCTGTAGTTAGTCTCTACCATATAAGGCATTACCAAAGGTAAGTAACTTGTTCTTCTAGTGGTGATTACATCGGCCAGGACGGTTAGCGAGATACAAGCTCTCTCTGTGCTCCCTCCGTACACCATCTTTCCATACAAACTGGTTCTGAGAACACACGCATCATTCCTGCCGAAAGTGGTGAAACCCTTCCACATCGGCCAGACCATCACACCCCTGATCTAATTTGATCTGCCTCATCCTTCTAAAAAGGAGAGACTTAATCGACTGGAAAGGAAACCTAGCAAATGTAAATTTTTGAAAATTAGACACCTAGGGAAATCCAGGGTGGGGCGACTTGCGCGGCTCACATTGGCTTTTCTTACCCAGAATCCCTTGCAAACCTCAAACTTTGACTAGAAATAAAGCACATTTTTCTCACATTTCTGTGATGAAAAGTACTGGAATCTGTGGGGAGCTACAAACTTCCTAACATTCCCCCAAGTCTCTCGATAAAAATAGTACCTCACTTGTGTGAGTAGGCTCAGTGCCCTTGACTGAAAACGGCCCAAAATGCAACATGGACACATCACATTTTTCCACTGAAAATTGCCTCTTTTTTGCAATGTCGGTAGCTGTGGAATTTGGGTCCTAGTTCATCTGGCACTTAGGGAAACATGGCAAACCTGTAAATGTTTTAAAACTAGACACCTTGGGGAATCCAGGGTGGGGTGACTTGCGTGGCTCATACCAGCTTTTCTTACCCAGAATCCCATGCAAACCTCAAACTTTGACTTTAAAAAGTATATTGTCTTCACATTTCTGTGATAAGTTCTGGAATCTGCAGGGAGCGACAAACTTACTGCCAACTAGCATTCCCCAAAGTCTTTTGATGAAAACTATACCTCACTTGTGTGGTTAGACCTAGTGCCAGTGACGGGAAATGGCCCAAAACGCAACATGGACACATCACATTTTTCCACTGAAAACTGTCCCCATTGCGAAATGTCTGTAGTTGAGGATTTTGAGTCCTAGTTCAGCTGGCACCTAGGGAAACCTAGCAAAACTACATTTTTGAAAACTAAACACCTAGGGGAATCCAGTGGGAGTGACGTGCGAGGCTCTTACCAGATTTTCTTATTCAGAATCCCTTACCAACTTTAAGCTTTGACTAAAAAACACATTTTCCTCATATTTCCATGATGGAAGGTTCTGGAATCTGAGGGGAACCACATGATGCTGCGGATGCAGGAGATGGAGAATGCTCAAAGATGCTCTAGGTGCTGTGTGCCTTTGCGGTTATTCCTCGGTCATTATTGCCCCTACTGAATCGGTGGTAGGGCTCGATGCCAGGGCAGGCTGCCCCTTCCTTGTGTTTGCTGTAGCGCCATTTTGAAATCCGTGGTGTCTAGTGGGCTTTGTGCTCCCTGGTGAGGGCAGATTGGGTTAATAATGCTATCCACACCCGGTGGGGCGAGGGGGGCAGAAAGTATCTTGGGCCTCAGGGTGGGGATTACAGGCAAATGCCAGCCCCCCCCCTCCTAACAAAAAAAAAACCACTGCATAAATGCAGTACCTGGTGTCTAGTGTGCTTTTAGCCCTCCCCGGGGGATTGATTTGGGGTAATTGCCCCCGGGCCGTCTCCGTGGGCGGGAGCAGAAAGACTGTTGAGTCCATTTTTTGGGCCATTCCCCTGATGTCTAGTAGGTTTTCTGCAGATTAGGGTAATCACTCCCATCTCCCCCAAATACTCTCTGCTGTGCCCTTTAGGGGTAGGGCCATGGCTATTCCCATAGTGGTCAGGGCCCACCTTTATGTTTTTTTTTTCCTGGTGTGTAGTGGGCTTTCTGGACCCCCCCTTAGAGAGTGTAGATTGTGGGCAATCAACCCCCTCCGCCACCCTAGAGATTCCAGAAAGACTGTCTGTGTCCTTTTGGGGTTGGGACATGGCCATGCCCATGGTGGGCAGCACTTTCTGCCCTATGGGAGGAGGGCAGATTGGAGGTAATCACCCCTGCCCCCCCACCCCCCGAGTGACTGACATTTTAGGAGGGTGATGGGCCCCCCACAAGCTCCCCTATATCCCTGGCACCGAGTAGGTGGATCCTTTCTTGGGAAATCGCTCTTCTGTGCCGATTGCCAAGCAGGGATCCACTGGGTAGAGATACCATTGGAAAGGGGAGATTCTCCCCTTTCCAACAATACCACTCCAAAGCAATTTGTGCTCCCAGAGTGGCCAATCAAATTGCTGTTTTCTTTTTTCTTTTATTTCTTTGTCCCATAGGTACTGTGATGCCCCCAGTCCCAATTAAAGAGTGCTGAGCTACTCCCGAGGGGCCTTTACTTCTTTTTCCATGTCCCGTGGGAGTCCTTTGGTATCCGGAAAAGGTCAATTTATTTTCTAGTTTGAGCCTATGGGTTTCCTCACAGATCAATTAATCCTTCAGTAACATTTATGCTTTTTTAGGTGTCGCGATCTTTCAGTAGTCACTTTTTTTTCGTTCTTATCACTATTCTTAAACCTTGGAAGTAGTTCCTCACTCATGAAAATTATTTTAGATCTGTTTCTCACTGAGTCAGACCTGTCTGACTGTGGGCCTTATTTCATTGGTGTTCTTTCTTCTTTTTGGGGAGCATCATTAAAACTATGACATTTGCAGCGGATAATTCAGAACCACAGCCCCCTCACCAAAATCAGTTCCTTGCAGCCTTGCTTAGTCAAACGGAAGATGCAGCTGCATCAATGTCTGCTACTAATGTTGGTGTATCTGACAGACTTTTAACATCTAGAGTTACCATGCTACAGGACATATTGCAGCCCCACTCGAGTGACATTGAGGCTATATTTGCCACCATAGGAATGTCCTGTACAGTGTGTGGGAAAATTATTTCCGTAGGTGAACAAAATGCCACAGCAAGATGAAACTTGGTGCTAATCCATTTGGCTACAGGTCAAAAGGGATTTTTTCTTAATTGTTTTTGTTCTTCCTCAAAAAGAAAATACTGTACAAAAATATTTTTAAAAATACATAAATCCTCAGGTTCTTTTTAGAACTGCCTTCACTGGTTCAAAAATAGAAAATATCTTTGTCATGTCTGTAGTTAAGTGCTCAACATACGAGTAGTAAGTGCAATGCATCATATCAGTCATATTTGTTGTGATATATAATGTTCTAAACATATTGTAAAAATGTTCCACATCTAGTAGTAAATGACATATTTTTTCTGTCCCAAAATACTGGTGTACTCTCTTGCACTGTGGGATAAGGGTGTGTGCGTTTTCTCTAGACTAGTTTTTGTATTAGAAGTGAACCCTTTAACTACAAAATGTGTGTTTCATTACTTATCCACCTTGTATGTGTGCTGTAGAATGTAGCACATGCCAAGTCTGAAACGTTTGGAGAAATGTCAAAACATTTTCATTCTTTCACCTACTTTGAGGAGGCCCACGGCAGGCCCTGCTGCCGACCCAACATGTGCAGATAACCCCCGCTGCACACAGCCTTTGGCCGTGCACTTTGGGAGTTTGATGAATGCCAGGTCTTGCACCCAACCTCTCACTAGTGCCCAAACTCCGGTGCGCATAGTCTTCAGCTGCGTGCAGCTGTGGTCACTCTAAGGGCCTGGCCTCCCATTTGCAGTCAACCCCTGCTGCGCACTGCCTATCTGTCACACAAGCTTCCTTGGGGAAGCTTGCATGGTACCATGGGGGTGAAGATTGAGCAGCGGCTTCCACAGGAGTACCATAGTACCTCAACTCACATCGAACATGTTATGAGCAATGTAATGTGTGAAGTTATAAGCAGGGCGTGACAAGGGTTCTAGTTATAGTTAGCTCACAAAGCTTTAACTGGTGAATTTAATTTTTGGGGCGTTTGAAACATGACGTTATGATGGCCGTTTACACCTAAAGGCACTTTAAACTTTGTATTTTTCAGTGAATGTCTTTTTAAATGTTTTTTTAACTTAATTTAAGATGCTATTACCGTATCCAACCTCAATGGGTGGCCGTGTGTGGTGTTGGATTGGCTGTAGTGCTTGCAACGAACCCCTTCATGCAATCAAGCCCCAGTGAGCAGCCAACCACATGGGATCACCACCCCACATTCTTCCTTTTTTAAATGTTGTGGGTCTCCTGTGGCTTCATATTGGTCCCAATGCAATTAACTTATGCTAGGTATCCAGGTGCTTGGCCGGGGTGGGGGGGGGGGGGGGTTATTGCAGTAAACTTCACTGGTTTGTGGCTGGTGTCAACTTGAAAGTTGTGCTATGTTTTAGTGATTGTTTACTCATCCAGCCTGGCCCCCACCATGCAGAATTGTACTCTTTCAATGCCTGTTTGCATCCTGTTGTTAAGACCCTTCAGATATTTACATGAACCAGGATCATTCCTCAGCCAGATAGATGAACTCAATCATGGCCGTAACTGGAGAGGCAATACAGGTTAATTTGGCTGTGTCTAATATAACCTATTAATACAGAGTTGAAAAATTTCTGCATAAAGCCTTCACCTACTCCTACAGCGGTCCTGAAGCGTGGAACGACCTGCCACTACAAATAAGAGCCTCCTCTTCACTTCTTGAATTCCACAAGAAGCTGAAGACCTTGCCTTTCGAATAGTCCCACTAGGTCTTAGGTTTGGCTAGATTCACCTGCTCAGCACCAAGTTACCCTCCCTGGTGACAGTGCGCTCTGCAAATCTTCATGGCCTAACCGAGATCTGTGTGTTTCCTTTGGATGTCTTGCCTGCCTCCTTTTTAAACGATCCCCTTACGAATGTTGCCTAGGGGTGATTTCAGTCTTAATGATTTAAATGGACCCCAGCACCCTGTTCTTAAGGTGTGAGTGAGTTCTACATTTCCTGAAGTAAGGGGCACCTGTACATAATTGTGAAATCACTTCCATGCTCCTCTTTTAATATATATGGCTTGGGTGACTATAAAGAGTGTTCATAGCTACTTTGCTCCAACATACTCCATTGCATACCTGTCCTGCATTTGCATGCTACATTGGTTCATTTGAAATATGCTTCATGCTTACAGTGTAAAACTGTGCGCTCCGCACCATCATGGACATCAAGTGCCCAGCACTGTACTGTGTATTTCAACTGTTAACAAAGACATCAGATTTTGGTATCTTAGTTAAAACCCTTTTTTTCTTCCATTTGGCAAAACACTCATAGCTTTTAGTCTTATCTTCAGACATTAGAGGAAAAAGTGTTATGGTCATGTTTTCTTAAGAACATTTACGATGTCACTTCATGATGTAATATATTCCATGTTATACTGTAGTTTGGTTCTGTTTAAGAACCTCATCTGGCAGTTGGTGCTGGATCGAGGTCTGTGAGGGTTGATACTTTATACTTCTCTACAATAAATCTTATATGGAATCATTTTGAATTGGAAAATAACACTGGCGACGAGGTGAAGACTAACGAGGACATCAACCCTACACAATATTAATATGAGGAGACGAACTTACGCGTCGAAAGAAATGTTGTTATTCCTGACACCTTCAATTTCACTATTCCGATAGTCTTGTAAAGGTGTTCATTGAGTAGACGACGGAAAGCGGAGCATTTATCGGCAAGTACCTCTGAGCGACTGTTTGTTGCGGAAGGTGCGGAGGGTGCACTGTGCGAGGTTGACCTGCGATCCAGATGGATGTGAACAGCACGGAGTCCTGGATAATAGTGATGACGTGTTGATGGTCCAACGGTCACTCCGAGTGTAATCTCAGGAGTTGACAACTAGACCGCGCACTGTCATCAGCCATCTTGCTTGTAACTTGGATGTACTGTATTGCGTCATGACGTATTGACGCCAGCGGCCATTTTTGATCGGCAATTTTTTTTTTTTTTTTTTTTTTTTGTTTCGCAGTACAGTGGTTGCATTCAACGTGGAGTTATCAACGTGTTGATCGTGGTGAGGTAAAACATTTAAACTTATAAATCGGAAGTGCACACAGTGATGCACACACTATTATTCTTGTTAAGAGACAATCTGGGATTGTGAAACGTAGTCGGAAGTGCATACAGTGATGCACACACTTTAATTTTCATCGTATGAACCGGTGTGTGCATGTTAAGTTTTGACAGTGACACACACACTTAAATGACATCGTGGGACAGACTCTTCGTGTTGAAGTATAGCTATTAGTTAATGTGAACAATAGTGACTATTTTTGAGGTAGAATATACTTATTCTCTGTTTACATATCTTATTCTTCATTTCAAATTTTATTATGGCAACTTCATCAGAGCCCCCCCCCATTTTTTGTCAGAAAAAGGTGAGCCTGTATTACCATGGAAAAGATGGAAGTTAATTTTCGATTCTTACCTCATAGCTGTTGGGGGTGAGAAATTTTCTGCATGTCGTAAACAAGCTATTCTCCTACATAATTTAGGTATTGAAGGAAGATGTATTTATGAAAGCCTTGACTTAATTGAAATTGGTAATGACATTGGAGAACCTAGTAATGTATATGACATGTCTGTATTTATGCTCGAGAAACATTTTGGTTCACAAATTAATGTGGTCTTGGAAAGACATAAATTCTTTTCTAGGGTCCAAGGCAAGGCGATCGTGAGACTGTTGGTAAAATTTATGTGGCAAAGAGGGGTGACAACCTCCTCGGTTGGAGACATCAGAGAGATATGGGGATCACACTTAATCCTAACAGTAAACAAAAGGTTTTGTTACTGACTAAGGAAGAATTACCTTTAGACATTTGTACGAAATTTCCTGAAGTTTTTGGCAGCAATCTTGGTCTTCTAAAAAACTTTGAACACAAGATTATTTTGAAGAGTGGCGAGATACCTTATGTGGCAAAAGTGAGGAAAGTTCCGAATATGATGATGGAACCATTGGAACGTGAGATCAGGAAACTTAAGGAAAGAGGAGTTATTGAAGAGATTGAAAGCTCTGAGTGGTTGGCTCCGGTGGTGTTGGCACCCAAGGATGGTGGGAAGGAGATTTGGCTGTGTGCGGATCTGAGAGGTTTGAACAAATTTATTTGGGTAGATAGGCAACCTTTACCGAATATCACGGAAACCTTGCCTCTCATTAAAGATGCAACATTTTTTAGTGTAATGGATTTGTCCTCTGCTTACCACCAGGTTAAGTTACATCCAGAGTCTAAACATTTAACTTCATTCGTTACGCCTATTGGAGCTTTTCAATTTGTGAGGATGCCTTTTGGACTTGCCTCCGCTGCGGCATTTTTCCAAAGAGTAATGAAGCAAGTGTTGCAAGATTTGGATAAAGTTCTGTTTTTTCAGGACGATACATTGGTGTACGGTAAAGATTTGGAGGAACATGATGGTATTCTATGGAAAGTTTTGGAAAGATTGCATGGTGCGGGTTTGGTGATCAAAAGAGAGAAGTGTAAGTTTAGGGTCACATCAGTAACTTATCTGGGCCACACGATATCTGGTGATGGAATTAGTCCTAAGATGGAGTTAGCTAAAAGTATAATGGAGGCTCCTAAACCTGTTAATAAGGATCAGATACGTTCATTTCTTGGATTGGCAGAGTTCTGCTCTAAATTCATCCAAAATTTTGCTTCTATTTCTCAGCCCTTGAGATCTCTGCTAAAAAAGGGATCTCAGTACGTTTGGTCTAATGAGTGTGATGAAGCATTCAATTGTGTGAAGAATTGCATTGCAAAGTTACCTACTTTAGGTCATTTTGATGTAAATAAGAAAACAATCTTATCCACAGATGCAAGTATCTGTGGATTAGGTGCTGTACTTGCTCAGATTGTCAATGCTGAGTTGAAGGTAGTGGCTTTTGCTTCCCGTGCTTTGAGAGGAGCAGAAGAAAGATACTCTGTTATTGAACGGGAGGCACTGGCTGTAGTTAGGGGAGTTCTTCATTTCAAATTTTTTCTGTGGGGGATACCTTTCACTGTGAGATCTGATCACTAACCACTTTCCAAGATTTTTACTTCAAGAGAGATAGATAATCTTTCTCCCAGAATCTCTCGATGGGTGGATGGGTTATCCAACTATAATTTTGTAGTTGAGTTTATTCCTGGTTCTAAAATTTTTATGGCAGACTGTATGTCCAGGTTACCAATTCAGTCTGATGTGGACAATGCGGATTTTAAAACTATAAATTGGATTTGTGAATCTGCTTTGGAAGATAAGGAGTGGGCTGATGCCTAAGCGAATGATCCTGATTTCAACGTGTTAAAAAATGTCATTGTGGAAAGTTGGCCTGACAAGAAGGTGTAGTCTTCCACTATGAACAATTACTTTTGTGTGAAAAATGAGTTGAGCATTTTAGAAGACAAGATATTGAGAGGAAAACATGTGGTGGCCCCTAATGATTTAAAAAGCAAGTTGATCAATTTGGCACATGAAGGCCATTTAGGTCGTAACAAGACTAAAGCAAGAATTCGTGAGTGGTACTGGTGGCCAGGGATGGATCATGAGGTAGAAAATGTGGTAAAAGATTGCTGGCAATGTGCAAATAATGATAAATCTAAAAAAACCTTATCTGAAAGAGACACGTTAGTGACAGATTCCTTACCTTAGAATATCCCCAGGCGTCAGGCTGGATCCGGAAAGTTTTTGCGTAGCAGTACCCTTGCGCGTCGGTAGGCGGCGTCGTGCGGCTCCGCGTCCGTCGGCGGCGTCGTGATCGCCGGGATGACGTCGCGGGCAGTACTTAGACGCCGCCCCTGCGCGCTGACGTCAGTTCTTCTTTTTCCGCGCCAGTAAGCGCAGATCCGGGAAGAGCAGTGCCCTAGTCAATTTTTGACTACATTTTTGGTGAATTTTTTCACTGTTTCTTTCGAGTCTTCTCGACTCCTAGGTGTCGATAGAGATGCCCGGCTTCAAGCCATGCGACGTCTGTGGTCGAATGATGTCGATCACAGACCCGCACTTAGTGTCTCTATTGTCTCGGCCGAGACCACGACACAGAGTCGTGCCCTGACTGCCGGAAACTTCACCCAAAGGCTTTGCGAGAGCGGTCTCGAAAGCTACTCGAGGTCCGGCAGTCGGCTCCGCGCCGCACCAAGCCCCGGTCCCGTGAGAGGTCGAGGGGCCGGTCGCGGAGCCCCCGCCGGTCGTCGGATTCCAAGTCTTCGCGCTCCTCGGGTAAGTCGAAGCACAAGAAGTCTAAGAAGCATCATCGCTCTAAGACTTCGCCTCGCCGGTCTCGCGACTCGACTGCGGCCCCGGACGTGCCTGTGGAGCCGCCCTCGCATTACCCGTCCTTCCCGGGTTCGGGGGCGACTCCGGCCCAAATACAGGAATTCCTGTCGGCCATGGCCCGCCTCTTCGGGCCTCAAGGTCCCTCCGGTGCGCCTTCGGGCCCCGCGGGCCCTGATGGGGTTGCTCCGGCGTCGCCGACGACTCCGGTCCCGGCGTCGTCTGTCCCGCCAGCCTTGATCCCGGCCCCGGCCTCGATCCTGGCTTCGGTGGTGCCGCAACCCCCATCGACGCCGGTTGACCTAACCATGCCTCCGCCGGCGTCGATGTCCCCGGTGCCGTTCCTGACGCCGCCCGGGGCTCCGGGCGGCCTCGTTCCCCGGTTCTCTCCGGTTCCGGACATGGAGCCGGACCGGCGTCGCTCGACGCCGGCTCCGCGCCGATGAGACCTTGCGTCCCAGATGTCCCTCCTCCATATTTTGAAGCAGAGGAGGACCAGGAGAGCTGGGAGGGGTCGGAAGACCCTCTCTCACACAGCAGTGCGAGTATGATCAGGACTGGGCAGAGGAACTTGGGGATGCCAGTGGTCTGGACACTTCTCCTGACACTGGCATGCTGTCTCCTCCTTCCGTGGCTACGGAAGAGGGAGCAAATTTCGCAACGGTGTTGCGTAGAGCAGCTGGAACCTTACACCTCCAATTGCCTACAGTGGCTGTCAGGACTAACCTCCTGACGGAAGTGCTTCAGCCGGCAGCTACCTCCTCGGAGCCATTGCTGCCGTTTAATGATGCACTGACTGACGTTCTTTGGGCGCCTGGTCCAAGCCCACCACAGGGGCTCCTGTGGATAGGAACGTGGCCCGACGCCATCGCCCTGCTCCGGGCGACCCCTTGTTTCTCTCTCAACATCCCACCCCCGAGAGCTTGGTTGTCCAAGCCTCTGCCTCCCAAACCGCCTTCCCTACCGCCCCTCCGGATAGGGAATCCAAACGCCTGGACCAATTTGGGAAGAAGGCCTTTTCTTCCTCCAGTGCTGGCTTGCGGTCCGTCAACACCGCTTGCCTTTTGGGCCGATATACCCACTCCCTGTGGGATTCGGTGGCGACTGTTTTGCCCCAGTGTTCTGAGGAGGTCCAGACACTGCTTACCCGCACCATTGCGGAAGGTAGGGATGCGGCAAAGTACACCATACGTTGTGGCCTTGATACCGCCGACTCGCTGGGCAGATCGCTTGCAACGACGGTGGCGCTGCGTCGCCACGCCTGCCTGAGAACAACTGGTTTCTCAGGTGATGTCCAGAATACACTCATGGACATGCCCTTTGATGGAGTCGGTCTTTTTGGTTCCAAAGCAGACCATGCGCTGGAGCGTTTTAAGGACTCACGGGCTACTGCCAAGTCCCTGGCCTTTCTGTTGTGCGCCCTCCGCTAACCTCTGCTTTTCGCCACTTTCGTGGCCACGGAAGGGGCGCCCAGTCACGTCCGCTGCCCAGCCACCGGCCCGCACAGCAAGCGTCTTCGCGTGGCCGAGGATGTGGATACCGCCGTGGCGGTTCGGGCAACCAGCGTGCGGGTCAGGCCACCACCTCCAACCCGTCCGCGGCCTCCAAGCCCTCCTAGTCCCTCCTTTCAGGTGCACAGCACGCCAGTAGGGGGCAGGGTCCGCCATCACCTTCACCACTGGCGTACCATCACCTCGGACAGGTGGGTCTTGGACATTGTCCGAAGGGGCTACTCCCTCCCCTTCGAGACCACCACCCCAGCCATGCCACCTCAATTCCACCGCATGTCAGGGGATCACTTGATGCTTCTGCAGAAGGAAGTCACGGCCCTCTTGGCCAAGAGGGCCATCGAGCATGTTCCGACCCCAGAAGTAGGACGTGGTTGCTACTCCCACTACTTTCTGGTGCCCAAAAGGACAAGGAGGACATGCGTCCTATCTTGGACCTCCGGAACGTCAATCGCTTCCTCCGGAAGGAGAAGTTCAAGATGCTCACCTTAGCTCAGGTCTTGACTGCCCTCGACCCTGGAGACTGGTTGGTAGCGTTGGACTTGCAGGACGCTTATTTCCACATCCCCGTCCTGCCGGCCCACCGGCGTTACCTACGGTTCACGGTAGGCCTCGAGCATTTTCAGTTCACCATGCTCCCCTTTGGCCTTACCAGTGCCCCTCGGGTGTTCACGAAAGTGATGGCGGTGGTCGCAGCTCATCTGCGCCGGGCAGGGGTTCCAGTATTCCCCTACCTCGACGACTGGCTGCTGAAGGCGGGCTCGTCCCAGGCAGTCGTCTCCCACCTCCAGACTACGGCCGAACTCCTGCACTCGCTGGGGTTCTCCATCAATGTGCCAAAGTCGCATCTGATTCCTTCTCCACAGCTCCTTTTCATCGGAGCAGTTCTGGACACGACGCAGTTTCGGCCCTATCCTCCCGAACGGCGAGTCCGGGATATTCAGGCTATGATTCCCATCTTTCAGCCCTTATCCTGGGTTTCGATACGGATGACCCTGAGGCTGCTGGGCCTCATGGCCTCCTGCATCCTGCTGGTCGATCATGCCAGATGGCATATGCGGGCTCTGCAGTGGGACCTGAAGTTCCAGTGGGCGCAGCACCAGGGCAACCTGTCCGATCACGTCCAGATCTCGGAGGGTACTGCAAAACAGTTGCAGTGGTGGCTCTCGAACCGGCAATGGGTCATGGGCAGATCCCTCTCCCTTCCCCAGCCAGAGCACACGGTTGTGACGGACGCGTTCCTTCTGGGATGGGGCGGTCACATGGGAGAGGCGGAGATCAGAGGCCTCTGGTCTCCGGCGGAGTCCCGGCTCCATATCAACCTTCTGGAGCTCCGGGCGATCCGACTTGCACTCAAGGCATTCCTTCCCTCTGTCAAAGGGAAGGTAGTGCAGGTGTTCACAGACAACACCACCGCCATGTGGTACTGCAACAAACAAGGCGGGGTGGGGTCGTGGACCCTCTGTCAGGAGGCTCTGCGCCTCTGGACATGGCTGGAACATCAGGGCATGTTCCTGATGGTTCAACACCTGGCAGGCTCCCTGAACGCCAGGGCGGACGAACTCAGCCGCAGGTGCATGATGGATCACGAATGGCGTCTTCACTCGGAAGTGGTGCAAGGACTCTTTCTGCAGTGGGGAGAGCCTTGGTTAGATCTATTCGCCACCGAAGAGAACGCGCAATGTCATCAGTTCTGCGCGTTGGAATTTCCAAGGCGGCACTCGCTCGGCGACGCTTTTCGTCGCGAGTGGAGTTGCGGTCTGTTGTACGCCTTTCCGCCTATACCACTTCTACCCAGAGTGTTGAAGAAGATTTGGCACGACCGGGCCCAAGTCATCCTTGTGGCTTTGGACTGGGCTCGAAGAGTTTGGTATCCCGAGCTACTCAGTATGAGCGTAGATCCCCCGATCCGTCTGCCTCTTCGGGAGGATCTTCTGTCGCAGCAGCAGGGGACGGTCCTCCACCCGAACCTGTCCAGCCTCCACCTGCTTGCGTGGATATTGAGCGGCGGCAGTTGATTCCTTTCGACTTGCCTCCCGAAGTTTGTGATGTGATTCTGGCAGCCAGGCGTCCCTCCACTAAGGTGGTATACGCCTGCAGGTGGAACAAGTTTGTGGCATGGTGCACAGCAAAGGCTGTGGATCCCCTCTCTGCCCCTCTTTCTGAGGTTCTTCTGTTCCTTCTTTCTCTGGCCCAACAGGGTTCTGCCCTGGGTACCATCAAGGGCTATCTTTGTGCCGTTTCGGCCTTCCTCAGGCTTCCTGATCAGCCCTCCCTTTTCAAGTCCCCTGTTGTTAACAGGTTTCTAAAAGGCATTACACACCTCTTCCCTCCTGTTCCGTTTGTGATGCCTCAGTGGGACTTGAACTTGGTTCTTACCTTTCTCATGTGCGCTCCCTTTGAGCCTCTACATAACTGTCCTCTTCGTCTTCTGACTCTGAAGACAGCCTTTCTGGTGGCCATCACCTCCGCTCGGCGGGTGAGTGAGCTCCAGGCTCTATCATGCAAACCTCCCTCCCTTTCTGTCTGTCCATCCAGACAAGGTTGTTCTTAGGACGCGTCCGTCCTTCTTGCCAAAGGTGGTTACTGCCTTCCACATTGGGCAGACCATCACTTTGCCCACCTTCTTTCCGCCTCCGCATCCTTCCAGAGAGGAAGAGAGGCTCCACCGTCTGGATCCAAAACGTGCGCTTTCTTTTTATATCAATCGCACACAACACTTCCGGGTGGATGACCAGCTCTTTGTTGGCTACGTGGGCGCCAAAAAAGGTCGGGCGGTGCACAAGAGAACCATCTCCCGCTGGGTAACCTTGTGTATCAAAGCCTGCTATTCTTTGGCTAAGAAGGAGCCTCCTGTTGGGCTGCGTGCCCATTCCACCAGGGCAACGGCTGCTACCACGGCTTTAGGCTGCGGTGTTCCGCTGCAGGGTATCTGTCAGGCAGCTACGTGGGCCTCGCTGCACACATTTACAAAGCATTACTGCCTTGACAGTCAGGTCCGGAGGGACGGCTTCTTTGGCCGTTCTGTCCTCCGGGACTTCCTTGTCTGATCTTTGTTCGCAGACCCACCACCGGGGTTGGTATTGCTGGGGTATCTATTCTAAAGTAAGGAATCTGTCACTAACGTGTCTCTTTCAGATGCACAAGTTACTAACTTGTGTAACGATATATCTGTAAGAGACAGTAGTTAGTGACAGATTCCTTACCGCCCACCCATCCTCCCCGTTCTGCGAACTGATTTCTAGGGTTGAGGACATCCCTTTCAGGGCCCTAGTATTTTTTAGACACCTATGTCAGCTTCTTGCATGGCTCTGCGTTCCTGGCGCGGAAAGTCGTGTACAGAACTGACGTCAGCGCGCAGGGGCGGCGTCTAAGTACTGCCCGCGACGTCATCCCGGCGATCACGACGCCGACGACGGACGCGGAGCCGCACGACGCCGCCTACCGACGTGCAAGGGTACTGCTACGCAAAAACTTTCCGGATCCAGCCTGACGCCTGGGGATATTCTAAGGTAAGGAATCTGTCACTAACTACTGTCTCTTACAGATATATCGTTACACAAGTTAGTAACTTGTGCCTCAGCACCAATTTCACCAGTTGAAGTACCTGTTGAGCCATGGACTAAATTAGGTTTGGACATCGCTGGTCCATTTGAGTTGTTGACTCATGAAGAGCGTTGTGTGATTCTACTGGTGGATTATACTTCCAAATGGGTTGTGACAAAATGTGTTCCAATGGTCAATACTCGAACTGTAGTTTTTCCTTAAAGATGAGTTCTCTAGAGAAGGCATTCCTAGGACTCTTATTACTGATAATGGAGCACAATTTGTGTCCTTGGAGATGGAACAGTTTCTCTCTAGTTTAGCCATTGTTCATTTTAAAACTGCTCTTTATTCGCCACAAGCAAATGGGTTGGCTGAGAGCATGAACAAAATTGTTAAAAGTTGTGCTCAACGAGCAATTCAGAACAAAGAATCATTGAAAGTGGCTTTGAGAGAGCCCTGGTGGGCACATAGAGTAACACCCAATAGCGTGACACTTGTGTCACCTTTTGCTGTTCTCAGGGGTAGAAAACCTCATTGTAAACTAAATCCAGTTTGGTTGGGATTAGATACTTCTGTTCTCGACCAACCTTCTGCCTCTGAAATGTGTGTACGAAGAAAGAATTATCAAAACAGATATAAAATCAATTTTGATAATAAAACATTGCACAAGGCAGAGCTTGTGGTGTGTTGGTGATACTGTCCTTGTGAGAGAACCTGGTATTATAAAGAAAGGTCATTCTAGATTTATGGGTCCTTTTGTAATTTCTGCTGTCAAAAGAAATGTGGTTGTGTTGGATTCTGGAGATATCTGGAATATGTCTCGATAAGTGAAAGTTTCCAACCAACATTCACAACTTTCCCAACGTGTTGTTACAAATCATTATGGCAACACAACCAGCAGAGATCTTGGTAGGTTAAGAACGAGACCAGGGTGGCATAAAGATTATATAATGTATTCTCACTAATTACACCTTGTTGATGTTATATTTAATTATTTTTCTTGTTTTGTGCATGTATACTTGCTTTTGAGAGTTTAATGGTTTCTGCATTTTATCCTTGTATTGTTCTTTCACGTTATCCTTCTGTTATTTTATTCTCACCTGTTGTTTTAACCTTGCATTAAATTTACTGTTCTTTTTTTTATTATAGAGGGGAAGATGTTGTATGGTCATGTTTTCTTAAGAACATTTACGATGTCACTTCATGATGTAATATATTCCATGTTCTAGTGTAGTTTGGTTCTGTTTAAGAACCTCATCTGGCAGTTGGTGCTGGATCGAGGTCTGTGAGGGTTGATACTTTATACTTCTCTACAATAAATCTTATATGGAATCATTTTGAATTGGAAACTTTATTTTAACAAAAACATCATAACATCTGACACTGTGAAGAAAACACACTAATAATTAGATTAATCTAAGCCACACAATTCGAATTGACCTGCAAACTAAGCTGTGTGGCCATTTGTTTTGTCTTTGGCTTAGCAAGGACTTGCGTAGGGTGCTGTTAAAAGCTATTTGTCGGCTCTTTCTGATTTTTGAGGTTGCTGGATCAACCTTTTTTGTTAAAATAACCTTTTGAGATGAGATTGCTTGAAGGTTTACAATGCATGATTCTTACGAAGCCCTTTGTAATGCCACAGTGGGCCTTGAATTGGGTTCCCACTTTTCCAATGTGTACCACTTATGAGCCAGTGCACAGCTGTCCACTATGCCTCTTGAGCTTGAAAACTCTCTAGTTTTGAAAAGTACCGGCTTGTTGCGTGAGTGAGCTGCAGGCACTCTCGGTCCATCCGCCTTACACATTTTTTCCAGCAAAACTCGTATTGAGAAATTGAGCTGCATTTCTGCCAAAAGTAGTAGCACCTTTCCGTTTAATGCTGGCTATCACCTGTCTGGCATTCTTTATCTGACCTTATCCCTCAAAAGATCTAAAAAAAAAAAAAGCCTTCGCCGATTGGATACCCTCAGTTTTTCACATTGAACATACCAGTGACCACCGGTTGGAGTATCTGCTCTTTGTGGACTTCATGGGGTTCAACCAAGGCAAGGAATTGCAGTAAAGAACATTCTCCCGGGGAATAGTCATTTGCATTAAAATCCGCTCTGCACTGGCTAAGAAGTCGTGTCCCCCCCCGTCCCCCCCCCCCCTGAAGGGTTACGGGCTCGTTCTACTCAAGCCAAGGCTGCCATTACTGTGTTTGCATGTAAAGTGCCCATCCTGTACATCTGTCAAGCTGATATGTGGGCATCAGTGCACACGTTCACAAAACACTTCTGTCTTGACTGTCTGGCCCATAAGGATGGGAATTTTGCCCGTTCGGTCCTGCAGGACATTTTGGTCTGAGCCATTTCACAGACCCAACACCTTTTGGGGTTAAGAAATCTGCTGTTAGAAGTATCCCTCCGAAGGACAAATCACTTACCTTCGGTAAAGCTCCTTTTGGTGGATACTCCATCTCACTACCCTCCTTCTTCCATGTTCTGTGGAATAGTCTGTTATTCACCCTTCATTCAAATTGGTAATCTGCACACTGGCACAAACAATTGATTTTCAGGCTCCACATCCGAGGGAGCGGGTTGTGTCCAGTAAGAAACCGGAATCAGCGTGCTTGAGTGGCACCTATGCAGCTTCAACTGTCACTTCCAGGGCAATGTGGAGCCACACAGCACCACCTGTTGGTGTACAGGGGCTGTGCTGAAAAGCTAACATCTGTAGATATTTTAAAAGTGAGGTATCTGTGGTTAGAGTATCCACCAGAAAGAGTTACTGAAGGTAAGTAAATTGTTCTTCATGTGTAGAGACATGAAACGGGCACCTTTGTTCAAAGAGGAGCACTAGGTTGGATGCACAACAGTTTGTATAATCAAATATTAACCAAAGTCATTGTTGCAGCTTAGATAAATTTATAGCATGCTACAGTATTAAACACATTTCTTTTTCTTTGGCAGGTACAACAG
The DNA here is from genome assembly GCA_963921515.1 of Calotriton arnoldi. Taxonomy (NCBI): domain Eukaryota; kingdom Metazoa; phylum Chordata; class Amphibia; order Caudata; family Salamandridae; genus Calotriton; species Calotriton arnoldi. The sequence continues at coordinate 806,868 of CAWUFW010004655.1, forward strand.
TGCAATCAGCAATTCAGATGACCGCAGCTTGTTTCGACGGATGAAACTTCATTATGCAGTCTTTGATGAAGGGCACATGCTTAAAAATATGAGTTCCATGCGTTACCAGCACCTTATGACTTTAAATGTAAGGGCTGCTATTATCTGTGTTTGTTTGTTTACCTGGAGCTCCCAGTGTACTTGCTCCCAGTGTACTTTCATGATGAAACCAGCATTTTAATTCCTAATATTTTTAAGTTGTCTTCGTTTAACAAATCAAAAGATGAATAAATCCTCAAGCAATTATGAGATAATGGCATGCTTCTGTCGTCACCGCTTCTGCAGTTATTTTTCAACTATATTCTGAGACTCTTCGAAAAGTGAGAAGGGATTTAAAAAAAAATCCTACAGGCACCACTTATTAATGATGTTTTGCCAGGCCACACATGGCTGGCTTGGGGCCGTTGCGCACACCTGTTTGCTTAGCGTTCAATGCCTCAAACTGTAGGTGTTGCTGAAGCAGAGATTAAAAGAACATGGTATTTTTGTAGCTTGTGCACTGAAGAATGCCTTCATACAGATTTTTTATTTTATTAAATACTTTCAGAGTTCCAACTGAGAGCTGGAGACTTTGAATACGCCCCACAAAGGATCCAAGAGATGTGTGATAGGTGAAACAGTGCTAGTTTCTATAAATTATTGTTATATCTAGTTTCTAAATATCCAAATGTAACAGTTGACTCTGCAAAGTTGGTATTGAAAAACAAATTAAGCATTTTTTTATAAAACCAGAAATGTTGCTTTTCATTGAATTAGAGTGAACATCATTTTTTCATTAGTATGAACCAATAATATTTATTGTTCCAAGTAATTTTAAACCGATGCTGCCAACGCCTTTTTAATCCCATACGATTTTCTCAAGGCTAAAATAGAAAAATCAAGCATAAAGGGGTTGCAGGTGACGATGGAGATGTTTAGCTATATTCATGTTTTCACTTTGCAAAATTCGAGAAATCATGAAACACTTATTATGCTCAAAAACACAGTGGCCTTAATTTTCCACAATTGTCATAGTTCGACCTTTATGCTGTTGGATACTTCTAGCTGATGCCAATCTCATTTAGAATATCAGAACATTTGAATTTGAACAATGTCTTGGTAGATTAAGCCCAAATATAGTTCCCTGCGTATTCATATTGACTAATGTGACTTGGAAATAAAATCTATTTGTGCTTAACCTACTAAAATGCTTGAAATCAAGATTTTCTGGTATACTCTTAACCTGTGTTAGGGACACCCATTTCATCTAGCCACATAACACTTAGGGCCTTATTACGACTTTGGCAGTCCTCCTGTAGAGCGCCACAGCGGTACTCCGCAAGAGGACCGCCAAAGCCGTGACCACACCGCCTGCCTGATTCAGAGTTGAATCCTTGGCGAGCAGGCAGTGCTGCAACCGTTGCACGGCTGTGCCTGTCCAAGGCTCATAGGAGAGCTTTAGACAGGCAACGCCGTGACACCGCTGCAGCATGTTCCTGCATGGTGCAGCATGCACCATGTGTTGCATGCCTCACCATGCAGGAAATGGGGTGTAGATTTACAGGGGGGCACAACATGTGCCCCGCTGCATGCACCCTCAGTCTCCGAGGCACAAGGGGGCCATGAAAAGGGTAGTGGTGAGGTAACTCGTAATATGCTCTGCAATGCCGCTGCGGCACCTCCAGCATATTTCGGCCTCAGACCGCTGCAGGACCATCGCAGGATCCTTGATCCGCGGTAGTCGCAGCGGTCCAGTGGCGGTCCGATCGCCACACTGGTAATACTGCGGGTGGGCACGCAGTGTGGCGATAGTCAGACCACCCCCATGGGTTCATCGGTTCTATGGACCATCAATCTCGTAAAAAGGCCCCTAATGTCATAGTCTGCTGCATGGGTTTAGAGCTTACTTCGAGGCTTATCCTTGTTAGCAGATGAGATTCTCCCCTTAAAAAGAACGTGATGTTTCAGAAGACAACCATTCTAGCTCTTCCTACCAATGATGTAATCCAGATTGGTAATAATACAGAGAACAGCAGCACAACCATATTTTAAACAAGAGAGCATCTTCACTTTTAGCAAGCCAGAATCCTTGTTTTGTTAAGCACAAAGGAATATTTGAGCGCCATCTATTAAATAATGATGGAGCATACTGTATCACACTTGCTGATATTATCCTAGCAATTATGAAGGTAATAATAATCAAATATTGAAATTTAGAAGAAATTATGAAGTCTACTCTATTCAACTCGGCTTAACAGATCCTTCTTATTTCAATAAAGAGAATTTATAGTTGAGAATATTTCGATTTAATTAAGGTACAATATGATTCCTGTTTCTGACGCAGACAACAAGCTCACAATGTATTGAATGTATAATACATGTAGAAAAAAATCTTATAATGTTGGAGTTTAGGGTTAGCTGCTACTGCAAGAGCACTATCCATAAGACCAGAAACACCTCAGTTAGTGGGAGTAGATCTGGCAGGCCAAGCTTCTCATCTCATTCCCTGAATACCTGAGGCAAGTTTGCATGCACTGTAGAATGAGAGAAATCGTAAATAATTGTGTACCATCCCTCCTTCAGGGAAAAGGCAGTCTCATTTAAAACCCAAGGACATTTTTCTTGTTGAATTTGCCATTTTTAAAGTATTTTTTTCCCAAGATCAAAGAGTTAGCAAGCAAATCTGCAGATGAAGCAACTTGCCATCATCTGAGAACTGCCCCAGAGGTATTACTCGTTTACCTTGTCATTCCTTTATACCTATGAAACCTGAGTGAAAATCTCAGAGAAGTATATGTAGGGTGTTTTTGTGAACTTGAACTAATGCTGTTCTGAGCTCTTATCAAACCATAATTGAAGAGACTACAACTGAAATATTAGGAGATGGCAAATACAGATCCTCCAGAACTAATAATTGAGTCTGACTTAGTAGGGGAATGGGGTAGTTGTTGTAATCTCTTGCACGCCCACCCCAAAATAAGAAAAGTAGTATTAACGAAAGTTGAGTGGCATCCAACTACTACTACTACTTCAACTTCTTGGAGTGATCGTATTTTTGCACTATATAAATGATGTAGTAATGTATTTGAGCACTTTTATATAAAAATATAGGCATACAACTAGCAAGACCCTAAGGAAATATACTTTTAAAAGGATGGCCATTTAAGCCAGGTTTGTCCTGCCCAGTCAAAATTTGGGGATAACTTATGCCACTTTTTCAAGTAAAGGATTTAAATTAAGATGCCAACTCTCATGGATACCAGAGTTTAAATACCATTATACTCGATGTTCCTCATGATAGGTGAGACAAAGCTGGGACATTATCTGCCATAACGTGAGATTTTAGATTCTCCAGAATTGAATCTTTCATGTGGTCACAAAACTAGTCAGGAGAAACGTTTTGATTTGCCAGAGAATGGACCTTAAACACAGTTTAGTAGCATATTCACCTCATTAGATAAACACCCAAACTACAGTGAATAGACGGAAGTACTCTGAACTATGCTCCATCCAAGATGCCACAATACCTCATATGTCTGTCACATATGCTGTATGTAAGGAGTCTCCAGGGAGCTCTGCTAATTTTTCTCTCAGATTTTGTTTTCATGCCCGAGAGTGTGAATTTTGTTTTTTTGCCCTTGTAGAGAGAGCATCAGAGATTTGTCCTACCACTTTCTGGACATCAGACAGACTGCTTCTTGTTCAATTTCTGAGACCCTCCAAAAGGAGCATCGAAAGTCATTCCTTTCATAGATTAAACATGGTTGTGAGGCAGAAAACTCATGCAAACTCCAGTGAATATCCCTGCAGTTGGGCCTTAACTGAAGAAAAAGTACAAAGCACCTGACAACCGTGCCACCTGACTTACTGGACATCTAAAAGCCTATTTTTTTCTGTCAAGGAAGGCACCCCTCGAAATCTAGTATCTTCATGCAGCATCCCATTAGACATTGATGATCAGAGAAATTACTCTTTTAGCGAAAGAGTATCATTCTTGGCTACTACCTCCATTAGGAGAGTTAATTATGGATACTGCTTGATGCACAGACATCATCCTGGAGGTTAGCAAGAGAAAGTCAAAGCTATTCTGAGTGAGAGACTGCATCAGTGGCAATCATTGATGCCTAGTGCTGCAGTTCTGACAAGACAAGATTGGTTGTGCTGTTATTCTTTTATCATGGAGTGCAAAATAAGATGTTATATCTGCTGCTCGATGTAACTTCTGTTTGCACGCCATATTGAAGGCTCTCTATAGATCATCAAAACAAACTGAGGCAGCATGATCTCTAAACATCTTGCATTCTAATGCTAATAGTCTTTTCGAAGTGTATTTGGGTGATTAAACTTACCACTATCTTCAGTTGCAACTTCGGCAGTTCAATGTTGGATAGCAATTCTAAATCCATTCTCAGCATTCAAGGACAAATAGAAAACCTTTACATTCTCACTAGCCAAGAAATGAGGTGTCACTTACCAAGGTTCCATGATTATAGACACCTTTGACTTTTTGCTTACAATGACTACTCTGTCAATCCATCCTCTTGCCTTTTAAATCTGTCTTGCATGCCTCAGCCAAATTGTTTCATCTTTGAGGGTATTGATCACATCACTACAATCCCAAATGAGTTGCGTTGGCTCACCATTGTGGCTTTCAAACTCTCTTCCCAACCTCACTAACTTCCTCAAGCTGTCTAGCTGTATGGGAGATCTCTGAAGGAAAACCAATTGTTTTCTGAACCCCCCCTCCCCCAGCACTCTAGAATCTCTCACACACTGCAACAGTCCTTCCCAGGAGCTACTGTTCTCCTCTGGAATTCTCTTCCTGCAGACTAAAGTCCCAAACCTACCTTGCAGTCCTTCTCCGGTCACCTAAAAAGCATCTCTTCAGAATGTATCTGACTTATATGATCTAATTGTGTTGACTGCCTGTGTCCTTATGATCAATCTCCTCTGTAACAATCTCTGAATTTCAGCCCACTGACCCTTCACCCCTCCCATGTAATCCCTTTTACTCTCTGTAACAAACCCGAGGTTCTCCCACGCTCTTTCTAAACCTTCACCGCTTCTTTCTAATCCCCTTCTACTTATGTCCCCTTTTCGATCCCCCCTTACTTCCTCTTTCTTTCTCCTCCTCTCTCTGTCACGTTCAAGATCCTCAGGAACAGTACCTCCCTCAAAGACTCACCTTTCGGCAGCTTTGGCTCTGCGTTGTTTTCACCAGAGTAACAGAGAGGCCAAATGGGGGTAAGGGAATTAGGGAGGGTACGCCTGGGAGGGAGACCTGTGAAAACAAATATAATCTCAAAGAAAAAAGCCCAAAGAATGAGCGAGAATCATAAAACATGCCAAGTAGAAATTCCGATCGTTAACCTAAACTACTCAAGCAACCCAATGTCAATTATGCTTTCATTCCATGAAATATAACATGGCGAAATGTACTATGCCAAATCCGCCAAACACAAGTATCCACACCCAAACTGATGATTGAGTCACTGGTGTGTAAATGAACACAATGGTTACCCCAAACCTCACAGGACAATGCATATATCAAAGAAATATATATAAGTACAGTATGCTCTATAAAAGTTCCATATCGAGCTAAATCACATTAGTACCTCCTAGAATCCTTCAGTGACATGTGGGCTCAAATAAACAATACAAGCTTTCCTCTCCTTTAAACATTAGGGAGCAAACAATACATAAACAGTCAAGAAGCATTCATTGTGAAAAGAAACCTCCCCCCTAATAAACAGTATAGCTATTCACCAGGACCAGTAAATGTTTAACGATCAAGAAAGTGTTGCCAGGACCAAACTGGGGTGGTGTGGTGAGCAAAAGAATGATGCATTAAACCCAGATCCTTGTGACTGGGGGTGAATGTTTGCATTGTCCAGCATTCCGTCCATCTACTGTTTCTTTTGCATATGTCGCCCTAAGTGGGAAGGGTATGCCCAGACGTGGGTCCCGTGCTCACTACACCACTGGATTCAAGCTAGCCTGGCTGAAGAAGGGTGATGCCCTGAAACCGGTCCCAGGATGCTTGTTTCCGGTCCAGGGAGGACCTGGCTTGGCAGTTCGGGCTGGACTGTTCCTACAAGGAACAGGGTCAAGACTGATTTGCATATGGCTGGGTCCAAACTGGGGTGGTGTGGTGAGCAAAAGAATGATGGATTAAACCCAGATCCTTGTGACTGGGGGTGAATGTTTGCATTGTCCAGCATTCCGTCCATCTACTGTTTCTTTTGCATATGTCGCCCTAAGTGGGAAGGGTATGCCCAGACGAGGGTCCCGTGCTCACTACACCACTGGATTCAAGCAAGCCTGGCTGAAGAAGGGTGATGCCCTGAAACCGGTCCCAGGATGCTTGTTTCCGGTCCAGGGAGGACCTGGCTTGGCAGTTCGGGCTGGACTGTTCCCACAAGGAACAGGGTCAAGACTGATTTGCATATGGCTGGGTCCAAACTGGGGTGGTGTGGTGAGCAAAAGAATGATGGATTAAACCCAGATCCTTGTGACTGGGGGTGAATGTTTGCATTGTCCAGCATTCCGTCCATCTACTGTTTCTTTTGCATATGTCGCCCAGACGTGGGTCCCGTGCTCACTACACCACTGGATTCAAGCTAGCCTGGCTGAAGAAGGGTGATGCCCTGAAACCGGTCCCAGGATGCTTGTTTCCGGTCCAGGGAGGACCTGGCTTGGCAGTTCGGGTTGGACTGTTCCCACAAGGAACAGGGTCAAGACTGATTTGCATATGGCTGGGTCCAAACTGGGGTGGTGTGGTGAGCAAAAGAATGATGGATTAAACCCAGATCCTTGTGACTGGGGGTGAATGTTTGCATTGTCCAGCATTCCGTCCATCTACTGTTTCTTTTGCATATGTCGCCCTAAGTGGGAAGGGTATGCCCAGACGTGGGTCCCGTGCTCACTACACCACTGGATTCAAGCTAGCCTGGCTGAAGAAGGGTGATGCCCTGAAACCGGTCCCAGGATGCTTGTTTCCGGTCCAGGGAGGACCTGGCTTGGCAGTTCGGGCTGGACTGTTCCCACAAGGAACAGGGTCAAGACTGATTTGCATATGGCTGGGTCCAAACTGGGGTGGTGTGGTGAGCAAAAGAATGATGGATTAAACCCAGATCCTTGTGACTGGGGGTGAATGTTTGCATTGTCCAGCATTCCGTCCATCTACTGTTTCTTTTGCATATGTCGCCCTAAGTGGGAAGGGTATGCCCAGACGTGGGTCCCGTGCTCACTACACCACTGGATTCAAGCTAGCCTGGCTGAAGAAGGGTGATGCCCTGAAACCGGTCCCAGGATGCTTGTTTCCGGTCCAGGGAGGACCTGGCTTGGCAGTTCGGGCTGGACTGTTCCCACAAGGAACAGGGTCAAGACTGATTTGCGTATGGCTGGGTCCAAACTGGGGTGGTGTGGTGAGCAAAAGAATGATGGATTAAACCCAGATCCTTGTGACTGGGGGTGAATGTTTGCATTGTCCAGCATTCCGTCCATCTACTGTTTCTTTTGCATATGTCGCCCTAAGTGGGAAGGGTATGCCCAGACGTGGGTCCCGTGCTCACTACACCACTGGATTCAAGCTAGCCTGGCTGAAGAAGGGTGATGCCCTGAAACCGGTCCCAGGATGCTTGTTTCCGGTCCAGGGAGGACCTGGCTTGGCAGTTCGGGCTGGACTGTTCCCACAAGGAACAGGGTCAAGACTGATTTGCATATGGCTGGGTCCAAACTGGGGTGGTTTGGTGAGCAAAAGAATGATGGATTAAACCCAGATCCTTGTGACTGGGGGTGAATGTTTGCATTGTCCAGCATTCCGTCCATCTACTGTTTCTTTTGCATATGTCGCCCTAAGTGGGAAGGGTATGCCCAGACGTGGGTCCCGTGCTCACTACACCACTGGATTCAAGCTAGCCTGGCTGAAGAAGGGTGATGCCCTGAAACCGGTCCCAGGATGCTTGTTTCCGGTCCAGGGAGGACCTGGCTTGGCAGTTCGGGCTGGACTGTTCCCACAAGGAACAGGGTCAAGACTGATTTGCATATGGCTGAGTCCAAACTGGGGTGGTGTGGTGAGCAAAAGAATGATGGATTAAACCCAGATCCTTGTGACTGGGGGTGAATGTTTGCATTGTCCAGCATTCTGTCCATCTACTGTTTCTTTTGCATATGTCGCCCTAAGTGGGAAGGGTATGCCCAGACGTGGGTCCCGTGCTCACTACACCACTGGATTCAAGCTAGCCTGGCTGAAGAAGGGTGATGCCCTGAAACCGGTCCCAGGATGCTTGTTTCCGGTCCAGGGAGGACCTGGCTTGGCAGTTCGGGCTGGACTGTTCCCACAAGGAACAGTGTCAAGACTGATTTGCATATGGCTGGGTCCAAACTGGGGAGGTGTGGTGAGCAAAAGAATGATGGATTAAACCCAGATCCTTGTGACTGGGGGTGAATGTTTGCATTGTCCAGCATTCCGTCCTTCTACTGTTTCTTTTGCATATGTCGCCCTAAGTGGGAAGGGTATGCCCAGACGTGGGTCCCGTGCTCACTACACCACTGGATTCAAGCTAGCCTGGCTGAAGAAGGGTGATGCCCTGAAACCGGTCCCAGGATGCTTGTTTCCGGTCCAGGGAGGACCTGGCTTGGCAGTTCGGGCTGGACTGTTCCCACAAGGAACAGGGTCAAGACTGATTTGCATATGGCTGGGTCCAAACTGGGGTGGTGTGGTGAGCAAAAGAATGATGGATTAAACCCAGATCCTTGTGACTGGGGGTGAATGTTTGCATTGTCCAGCATTCCGTCCATCTACTGTTTCTTTTGCATATGTCGCCCTAAGTGGGAAGGGTATGCCCAGACGTGGGTCCCGTGCTCACTACACCACTGGATTCAAGCTAGCCTGGCTGAAGAAGGGTGATGCCCTGAAACCGGTCCCAGGATGCTTGTTTCCGGTCCAGGGAGGACCTGGCTTGGCAGTTCGGGCTGGACTGTTCCCACAAGGAACAGGGTCAAGACTGATTTGCATATGGCTGGGTCCAAACTGGGGTGGTGTGGTGAGCAAAAGAATGATGGATTAAACCCAGATCCTTGTGACTGGGGGTGAATGTTTGCATTGTCCAGCATTCCGTCCATCTACTGTTTCTTTTGCATATGTCGCCCTAAGTGGGAAGGGTATGCCCAGACGTGGGTCCCGTGCTCACTACACCACTGGATTCAAGCTAGCCTGGCTGAAGAAGGGTGATGCCCTGAAACCGGTCCCAGGATGCTTGTTTCCGGTCCAGGGAGGGACCTGGCTTGGCAGTTCGGGCTGGACTGTTCCCACAAGGAACAGGGTCAAGACTGATTTGCGTATGGCTGGGTCCAAACTGGGGTGGTGTGGTGAGCAAAAGAATGATGGATTAAACCCAGATCCTTGTGACTGGGGGTGAATGTTTGCATTGTCCAGCATTCCGTCCATCTACTGTTTCTTTTGCATATGTCGCCCTAAGTGGGAAGGGTATGCCCAGACGTGGGTCCCGTGCTCACTACACCACTGGATTCAAGCTAGCCTGGCTGAAGAAGGGTGATGCCCTGAAACCGGTCCCAGGATGCTTGTTTCCGGTCCAGGGAGGACCTGGCTTGGCAGTTCGGGCTGGACTGTTCCCACAAGGAACAGGGTCAAGACTGATTTGCATATGGCTGGGTCCAAACTGGGGTGGTGTGGTGAGCAAAAGAATGATGGATTAAACCCAGATCCTTGTGACTGGGGGTGAATGTTTGCATTGTCCAGCATTCCGTCCATCTACTGTTTCTTTTGCATAGGACGTAATAGAGGACACGCTATCCGAGATACTGATACGGGCAAAAGTAGAAATTGAATGGTTCCAAGTTTGTGGTAAATGCCCACACTGCACGGAATTATCATCAGAAACAGTGGCTCCTGTGGAATAATAAAACCGTATGTTGATACTGAGATATGCAATCGCAATGGAAGGGTTAGAGTGATGTCCGAGGATGAAGAAACCATATACACCTTTGGTTTAGTATGATACAGTCGTATTTTTATATTTTTCTACAAACAAAATACTATTTACAATGAAAACGTAAACGTGCGTAGTGCCCCCAGTGAAACACAGGAACCTAAAGTATTCGTGACAATTTTTTTACAAGGTTTCCAAAGTGTTCATAAAAGTCGACCATTAACAAATCTGTACAGAATACACAGCCGCTATATACAGTGATACGCGCTGGTAATGGTTTGCTTTCTATATTGTCGACGACGTTTCGACCCTGTTGTGCAGTCTAGGGTCTCATCAGGGCATATGAATAAAGGGACATCTAGGAAAAGAAGAATAGAATAAGCATATGGCCCATGTACCGGCACAAATGCGACAAAATGGAACGAGGGGCTTTAATATAAGGAGTACCTGGTAGGTAGGTTGCGCAGCCGCGTGAGGTGTGCGTGCCAACAGTGAGTGATAGTACAGAGGAAAAGAGATACTCACAAGGACACCCAGCCGGGTACTGGTTTGATGAGAGGGAAAAAGAAGAAGGAATATCGGGTATGAAGACAACAGAATTGTCAGGTATAGAGACAAACGGCAATAGAGGCTGTAATGACTGCCTGAATTTTTAATGCACAGTCAGGGCAACTTACCCCAAGTGAGAGTGAAGGCTGGCAATCAGTGAGTAGTGCAGCAATTACAATAAGTTGATGACACACCGGAACATGTGTGGGAGTGATAACGAGAAACTCTGTGGAAAACGGAAATAGTCAGGGCCTGCGCAAATTAGATGTTGCTACACTTTCTATCCCCCAAGAACAAAAAGTTACCTGAGTATGATATACTACACAGGCGAAGCCGTCGCGCTGCCCTGTGGGTCATGAATATTCACAGAGGTGAGCAGAGAGTAGGTCTGTAACCTAGGAATAGCAGGGATTATGTAATTAGTGAATGATGATGGGTCGTGCCCAATTGTAGAGGCATAGAGCGGTAAGGCAAGGACGAGGATTCTTACCTAATTACAGTGTGGAGCACATGTATGATGTGGCGTTCATGCAGTGAACAGCGTTAGCCTGTAATTTCCTTCAATGGTAATGAATCCTGTAATGACAGGAATAGTGCGGATAAGTCCGGCATCAAGGAGATTCGAGTTAGTCATGGATCAACACATGCGCAGCATTGCATTGTCTGCATCTTACCTAATAAACAATGGAGTTCCCGGTGCACGTGAGAATCCAACGCGCGGGCAGCACGACAGCTTGTGTCTGTCTGCTTCAAGGTCAAATGACAATGAGCCTGTGCTTGGCCCTTAAGTGAAGCGTAGTCCCGCTGAAACCGGATCGACATGCAGGCATCACTTGTGATTGCCGCAGCATGGTGTCATCCGGTTTTCGGTGGAGAAAGTAAAAAGTAAAGAAAGACCGGAGGATCATGGTCAAGAAACGGGTGAGAGAAGAAAAGTCGAAAATGACGATAAATGAAAGACATCACACTGTGGCATTGAGTCGGCTAACTCACACAATTGGGACGATATTGTAAATACAAGTCTTATCTGAGTGGCACCAATATATAAGAGAGCGGTGTAAACGAGTGATCAATAGCGCATGAGAAATTACACAATCGTGTGGAGGAACACGATATGAAGTACATAGCAGGATATACGTTCGGGAGGACAACTGATTGTCATAGTTGATGTGTTGTACATTTTGTATCAATTACCATTGGCAAAATTGTTTGAGGTAATGTAACTAAATCGGGCACACTGGTATTCCCGCATTAATGTAAATAATGACCGAGGGATTCAGGGTTAGGCATGCGTTCAAGAGGGCACTTGGACCAACTATTAACCGTGTTGTATAGTCTGTTACATCAATTGGCAAAATAGTGTAAGGTAATGTGACAAAATTTAGTTGGTTAAAGTGCCCTCCTGTACGCATGCCTAGCCGTGAATCCCTCAATGACATTTGTTTGCATTATTACGGCATTACAAGTGTGCCAAATTTTGTTACATTACCTTACACTATTTTGCCAATTGATGTAACAGACTATACAACACGGTTAATAGTTGGTCCAAGTGCCCTCTTGAACGCATGCCTAACCCTGAATCCCTCGGTCATTATTTACATTAATGCGGGAATACCAGTGTGCCCGATTTAGTTACATTACCTCAAACAATTTTGCCAATGGTAACACATCAACACATCAACTATGACAATCAGTTGTCCTCCCGAACGTATATCCTGCTATGTACTTCATATCGTGTTCCTCCACACGATTGTGTAATTTCTCATGCGCTATTGATCACTCGTTTACACCGCTCTCTTATATACTGGTGCCACTCAGATAAGACTTGTAATTACAATATCGTCCCAATTGTGTGAGCTAGCCGACTCAATGCCACTGTGTGATGTCTTTCCTTTATTGTCATTTTCGACTTTTCTTCTCTCACCCGTTTCTTGACCATGATCCTCCGGTCTTTCTTTACTTTTTACTTTCTCCACCGAAAACCGGATGACACCATGCTGCGGCAATCACAAGTGATGCCTGCATGTCGATCCGGTTTCTGCGGGACTACGCTTTACTTAAGGGCCAAGCAAGCACAGGCTCATTGTCATTTGACCTTGAAGCAGACAGACACAAGCTGTCGTGCTGCCCACGCGGTGGATTCTCATGCGCACCGGGAACTCCATTGTTTATTAGGTAAGATGCAGACAATGCGATGCTGCGCACGTGTTGATCCATGACTAACTCGAATCTCCTTGATGCCTGACTTAACCGCACGATTCCTGTCATTACAGGATTCATTACCATTGAAGGAAATTACAGGCTAACGCTGTTCACTGCATGAACGCCACGTCATACATGTGCTCCACATTGTAATTAGGTAGGAATCCTCGTCCTTGCCTTAACACTCTATGCCTCTACAATTGGGCACGACCCATCATCATTCACTAATTACATAATCCCTGCTATTCCTAGGTTACAGACCTACTCTCTGCTCACCTCTGTGAATATTCGTGAACCACAGGCCAGCGCGACGGCTTCGCCTCTGTAGTATATCATACTCGGGTAACTTTTTGTTCTTGGGGGATAGAAAGTGTAGCAACATCTAATTTGCGCAGGCCCTGACTATTTCCCGTTTTCCACAGAGTTTCTCATCACTACCACACACGTCCCTGTGTGTCATCAACTTATTGTAATTGCTGCTCTACTCACTGGTTGCCAGCCTTCACTCTCACTTGGGGTAAGTTGCCCTGACTGTGCATTAAAAATACAGGCAGTCATTACAGCCTCTATTGCCGTTTGTCTCTATACCTAACAATTCTGTTGTCTTCATATCAATCAATCAGGGGTTTATAAAGCGCGCTACTCACCTGTGAGGGTCTCCAGGTGCTACCTGATATTCCTTCTCCTTCTTTTTCCCTCTCACCAAACCAGTACCCGGCTGGTTGTCCTTGTGAGTATCTCTTTTCCTCTGTACTATCACTCACTGTTGGCACGCACACCTCACGCTGCTGCTCAACCTACCTACCAGGTACTCCTTATATTAACGCCCCTCGTTCCATTTTGTCGCATTTGTGCCAGTACATGGGCCATATGCTTATTCTATTCTTCTTTTCCTAGATGTCCCTATATCCATATGTCCTGATGAGACCCTAGACTGCACAACAGGGTCGAAACGTCGTCGACAAAAAAAGAAAGCGAACCATTACCAGCGCGTACCACTGTATATAGCGGCTGTGTATTCTGTACAGATTTGTTAATGGTTGACTTTTGTGAACACTTTGGAAACCTTGTAAAAAAATTGTCACCAATATGTCACTAATACTTTAGGTTCCTGTTTTTCACTGGGGGCACTACTCACGTTTACGTTTTCATTGTAAATAGTATTTTGTTTGTGGAAAAATATAAAAATACGACTATCATACTAAACCAAAGGTGTATATGGTTTCTTCATCCTCTGACCTCACTCTAACCCTTCCATTGCGATTGCGCATCTCAGTATCAACATACGGTTTTATTATTCCACAGGAACCACTGTTTCTGATGATAATTTACCTACCCTGGTTCCTTAGTGAGTAGGGTCCCCTTGTTTCTTGTCTCACACTGCACGGAAAGCACACAATTTAACCGACAGGCTGCAGCCTTTAGTGCACCCGATCACACACTTCGCTAACGGATAGACGAACGACCTCCAGCATTGATATGGCCCTAGTCTGGAAGGAATGAACGTGCATAACCAACGCTGATATAAGAAGCCACAGATCCACAATAGCACACGTCTGCCGACATTTGCTGGGGGATTTAAATACAGTGTTACTACGTGCATCCTGGCAAGCCTTCTCCTCTAGGTCAGTGCGGCGACCATCTTAGAATGATATGAGGTTGTACAGCTCCACCATTGCCTTCCTCCCACGACATGAGCTTTTCCGCATAGCTTAGCCACTGGAATACCTGCACAAGGCGCGGGTTGGGCACTAGTACTGCTGATCATAACACTCTCATTATGTCATTAGGCCTCAACTCTTACTTCTTGAAACTGCTCATCTCCTCCTGGCCCTAGTCTCCTGTCACTGCCCTCCCCCCCTTTCTCTTTCTTTTCCTCCTCCCTCATGTCACTCTTACATGGTCTCCACCGGTCTCTATTCACCCCCACTGCCTTGTCCTAGATCTTGCCCTGGCTTGCCCGCTCTCTTTACCTCACCCTCCTATACCTCTTTTTTTTACTCCTGTTGTCTTCTGAATATCTATTTCTGCTTGTGTTATGTGAATTTCTTGGTTGCTGTTGATTTTACTGTGTAAAGCGGTTCTGTACCACAAAGCGCACCTGCTCTATATTAAATCAATTAATACTCTTTATTCCCTTACCTATTGTACCATGGGAGGATCTCAGCCTATGGTCAATAATGGTTGACCAGCACATTGCACTGGTGGGTTCTACACATTATTCATCCGGGTCATACACTCAAATTAGTACAGAATCCAGCAGGTGGTTCCCTCAGGCAGGATGCACGTTAACACCTTTCACAGCTTAAGGCACAAATCTTTTTTGAGTTACAGAAAGGAGCCGCCCTCTCAAGTCGCAGCAAACTAATTAATTTTTTACTTAAGATTTTTTTTGAGATGAAACATGGTGATTGTCATCCTACTATAGACATACTCCAATTTTGAACAAGTACTTCAAAAGCAATATTTCTGTATGGTTGCAGTGCAGAAAGTCCTTCATCTACTCCAAGAAGGAGAATTTGACATCTCTGGATCTGCACGATGCCTACTTCCAAATTCCTATTTCCAAACATTGGAAATGCTTAAAATCCCAAGGAGTTGGCTGCAATTTCCAATTTAATGTTCTTTTTGGGTCGAAGTCTGCCCACTCATATCTTAAAATGTTCTGCTCGAGTAGCGGTATTTATCAACCATCAGGGGTACTAAATATTTCCCTGTCTTGACAATCCTCTATTCAAGGGCATGTGAAAACCCAAAGCAGAGGCTGCCATTAAGGTCTGTGCCTGACACTGGTAGGCTGGGACTAACCCTTAACAATGTAACGCTCTCTCTAATTCCATCAGCCAGGGTCCAGTTCTTAGGTGCCCTCTTGGATATCAAGGCAGTAGAGACTCCTATATAGGGAACAAATCCAGAACATCTCTTCACTGTTCCACGGTCTCCAACCTACATCTGTCCATACCTTCGATTCTCTGCTAGGAATGATGTTGTCCTGCATTCCTTTCATTCCCTGCTGCCAGGTCCATAGGAGACCATTATTGGAAACACTCAGCGTTATTTGGAGATAAGCTTAGGTCTGCTCTGACAAAACAGAAATGATTTAATGCAATAAATCCACCCTTCATTGCTGAATAGTATGAAGCCACTTTTTAATCAGATTGTTTCTAAGAAGGCACTACAGTTTTTTCATGTCATCGGAAACTTCTGTTTATGCCTGATGGGTGCGCCTTCAAGAACTATCAGCAAAAGATCAGTGGCTGGAGTCAGAATTACTTAGGCACATAAATGTAATAGCGCTCAGAGCGTTCTAAAGCTGGCACTCTTGCTCCCGGAGATTCTAAATTCTTCAGTGCTCGTCCTTACGAAGCATGCAACATCAATGTTTTATGCCAACAGGCAAGGAAGAACGCATTCCCTGGTCTTTAGGTAGAAGCTCCTATACTGTTGAATTTTGAAACATGACACAATGTTTCCATGAAGACAGAATGCCTGCAGGCGATCATCAAGGAAGGGGCTTATTCCGTCAGCACACTGTGGAAGTGGGTCACACATACAAGATACTACAAGCGCAGGGAGACCAGATATTTCACGTATGTGGAAGGCCCACTGTAGACCTTTTTGCGACCTAGACCAACGAGAAATCCTGGTACTTCTCCATCTGACACTGGCTACTTAGAACAGTAAGGGAAATCTTTTTTAATGACAGAACCTTTGCTTACACTTGTCTGCACTTTCCCCTCATCCCATTGTTGCGGGGATTCTGCACCTACACAGAACTATGCGCAGGAAAACAGGACCTCTGTGTATAGGGGTGTACCAACCTACCACCTTAGTACCCAAAATCCCAAACCCGACTAGCTATAGTGTCTCATTCCTTCTCCTCCAAAAATCACAGAGCTGCAAATGATTGGACAACCCAGAGCACAGCACTCCCGACTCTCTCAGGAATCGCGGTAGCAAGACATACCCTTTCGCTCGCTCACTCGTACTTGTCCACAACAAGATTAGGCAGAGTCACTGTAATAGTTCAAAATGTTTATTTTAACTATCTTGCTCTACAATACAGTATACGAGCCACTACCAGCAGCAAAATGCATAAACTCAAAACAATTAGCATTGTCATAACTCCATATAGCACAAAGGGGAAGTCATTTTATAAAGACATTGGAAAAAGGGCTATAAGACCTAACCACCCTCCCCTTGATAGGAAGAAGTTTATTATATAAAGGAAGAACTCTGGGCTTTGACAGCAGACCCCATACCTTAAAGCCTAGATGCAAGGTTTACATCATAGGAACAGCGTAGCTCTTCTCCAATGAAAAGGCTCTCTCCAAGTGTGTGTTAAAACAACATGCATCCCCGTAATATCAAAGCACGAGTCTCCAGCATTGCAGCTGTGTTTAGCATGTTATGTCTAGGTGCTAGGGACTGACCAGAACAGAATAACAAGGGGCATTGTTTATCGACCTTGCACATCGTGTTCAGACTAAACTCCAGGAACTTCAGCAAAGAACGCGAAAAGCAGACAGTTCCATGTGAAAGGCACAAACAGCGTCTTGCAAAAATAGTCATGAAGTGACATGCGCAAAAGCAGCATCATGGCAGCAAAGCTCATGCTAACTTAGCAATGTCGACAAGGACCCTAATGGCCATATCACACCCTCCCCCTGGTAAGGCCGTAGGACGTAGACAAAGGACTGAAACAGAGTTCAAAAAACCAAGCAGACCAAAAACTTATGAGAAAAAAAACGGAATGGAAAAAAAAAATACAAAAAAATCTTTGTCATCAATTTGCACAGCCACCGGGAAAATGTCATGATGAAGAAGGTGGTAAGTAAAAGATCTTCAAAATATCAGGACACACGAAGTAGATTGTGATAGAGGTTTAATATTAACACCTCATCCATCAGCCGCTGGTCAGCAACTGTCAGATGAGCAAGCAAGTACATTCCAAGTTCTATGTTTTATAGAACTTGCATCACATGGAATGAATGAATGAAGGGAGACACCACACATCTCCCTTCCAATAATGAAATGTATAGGTAATACAGAAATGAATACAAAAGAAGATTAACATAAATTAAGAAAAGCACTAATTAACATAATCCATCAGATAGGATGGCACAGTTGTCTTTCAACCACTTCGTCTTAGATCCGAGCTAGACGACTTGTCTGAGCCATCAGGTATGTCATTTCTAAGCACATTCATTTCAGGATTGGATTTGAGAATGACAACACAACTCAGATTCCAAATCCTTCCATCTTCCAATTTGACAGCGTTTCTAAAAACATTTCGTTACACAATGGGAACAGTGTATTTGGACCAGGACAAAACACCTACAGGAGCCTTCCCACGAACTAAATCACCTACTTTTGCAGCAACTTGCTTTACCCTTTTTCTTTCATCAAAATTTAATTTATTTTTAAGTTGTAATCTTTCTTCTCTTTGCCTCCAAATACCAACACTATTATCTTTTACACCTTTACTCCAAGTCATCCAACTTGGGCACAATCTTGTTTTAGGAGCCCTGCCTTTGAACAACTCAAAAGGAGACTTCCGAGTAGAGGTGTGAGGCGTAAAACGATGAGCCAGAATACATTTTTGCAACTCCTCCTTCCAATTCAAGGAATTGACTCTGGACAGTTGAATATTCTCTTTTATCACCCTATTGAATCTTTCAACAGCTCCATTAGTTTCGGGATGATAAATTGAGCATTTTTTGTGTATAATACCACATGACAATAAGAAATCATTCATTTGCCCAGAACAGAATTGAGGACGATTATCAGACAAAAGAGTTTTTGGAAATCCTTCTCTTTTAAACACATCTTGTAAGAAGGAAATTACACACGCAGAAGTCACATCTGATACACATGAAACCTCCACCCATCTGGAGTAAAGATCAATCAAAACTATTAAATAAGGTGTACGATGCTCACCGCTAAGTGGGCCAACAATATCAATGGCGATATCCTCCCACGGACTATTAGGTAGTTTACGAAAAACCATAGGCATGGCTCGAGGAGTAAGAATTTTATCACTGAACTTACATTGCATGCACTCTCTAACTTCTCGCTCAATTTCCAAATCCATTCCAGGCCACCAGAAACAAGCTCTCAACCTTTCCTTAGTTTTCACTATACCTAAGTGGCCCTGATGCGCCTCTTCCATTAATCTTTTCTTTAATGAGGAAGGAGGAACCAACTTAGTGCCCCTTAATAGGATACCTTTATCAACAGACAATTCGTCAGCAATCATTCGCCAAATTTTTGACAAGGAATTGTCAAACAAAACTTTCGATTGAATCATGTTCATAACTTTCTTCAGTTCACTATCTTTTTGAACTTCTTCTTTCCACTCATCCTCTTTTATAACACCTGAGGTTATTTCACAAACACCGACCTCTTCTTCCAGTACGTCATCCAATAGCTGTTCATCTTCTACATCACATACCAGACGGGACAGACAATCGGTAGTTACATTATCAACACCAGGAAGATGTTCTACCATAAAATTGAACTCTTGAAGACCAATCACCCAACGTCTTATCCGAGAGGAAATGAAATCCAGACCCTTTTTTGAAAAGATTTCTTTTAACGGTTTGTGATCTGAACACACTTTAAAATAAGTTCCCAAACAAAGTTTCGAAACTCATTTAACGCCCAGTAAATAGCCAACGCCTCTTTTTCGATTACTGAGTAATTCAATTCTGCTCCACGTAAGCTTCTTGATGCGCAAGCAATGAGATGTTCCTTACCATCTCTAGTTTGTTTTAAAATTGCCCCTAAACCCTTAGAGCTTGCATCAGTCACAACAGTAGTTTCCTCTCCTGGAACAAAAGCTTGTAATCTGGGGGTATTTTTCAAATTCTCTTTTAACTCCATAAATTCATTTTGACATTCATTTGACCATATAAACTCTTTGTTCTTACCAAGCAACTGTCTCGTGTTGCTGGACTTGCTTGCTAAGTTGTTTACAAATTTACCATAATATTTAATCATCCTAAGAACGAAACAACTTCCTCTTTAGATTTGGGAGATGCTAATTTAAGAATGGTATCAACTAATTCCTTCCTAGGAACAATACCTGTGGCAGTGATACGGTGTCCCAAATAGTTTACTTCTTGAACAGAAAACTTAAATTTCTCAATTTGAATGTGAGACCAGCTTTTTCAAGCTTCTCCAAAACTACTCTCACATTGGTATCATGTTCCTGTTGCATCAAACCAAATATTAATAGGTCATCTTGATAGCACTTGACCCCTTTCACACCTTTTAAAATAGAAGACATTACCCTCTGAAAAACCGACGCAGCCGACACTAGACCAAACGGCATTCTCTTATACTTGAAAGCACCCATGGGAGTGATGAATGCCGTCAGGTCCTGCGAGCTCTGCGTCCGCTCTATCTGATGGTATGCCTGTGTAAGATCAAGAGTTGTAAAGAATTTTGCACCACTTAATGTAGACATTATTTCATCTATATTTGGCAGAGGAAACTTATCTACAACTACCTCCTTGTTGAGTGACCTTAGGTCCACACAAAGTCTTATATCACCATTAGGTTTGTTCACAATAACAACTGGTGCCAACCACTCAGATGCTTCCACAGGAGTAATGATATCTTGTTTGAGTAGTTTATCTAATTCTTGTTCAACCGTCTCTTGTAATGCAATAGAAACTCTCCTCACTTTAGCCACTGAGGGCACAGCTCCACTTTTTAATTTGATACAATGTTTGTACCCCTTCAAGCAACCTAAGTCTTCTTTGAACAAACAAGGAAATTCTGTCACAAAATTATTTAATTTGCTTTCCACCCCTTGAATTTGTACCTGCGGTTCAGCATTGGGATTCAAAGTAACCCCCAACAAACGTTGATGTGGCCACCCAAGTAAACCATCACCTTGTTTGCACATGTAAATTTTGCCTACTATCAACCTCTTTTCCATCTCAATACATGCATTGAAATACCCCAACATGCTAATGGGTTGTCCTCCATAACCTCCTTGATTTACATCCATTTTATGTAGACTATTTTTATCTTGGAACCACATGCAGAAGGTTTCTTTTGAAATTATTGTGAGTCAAATTTCATCTCCAGGTCAATCCCATCAACCCTTTCTCTTCCTATAGGATGATCAGTACATTTACTCTCACCGACTTGACAAATTCTCTTTTATATCCTTGTTTTGAAATTTTCTTTGTTTAAATCTACAAAATTTTATAAAATGTCCCTTTTCCCACAACCATGGCAGACAAAACCTAAAGCAGGACAGGATTTTGAATTTGCCTTGTGACCTGATCTTCCACAACGAAAATATTCAAATGTATTCTTGGAAACATCCTCTTTCACTATTTCTTTAGAAGATGTTTTCTCATTTTTAACCAGATATGCATTTTCTTGTACTTCTTCCACGGTAGATTGAGTTTTATTTTTCTCACACTTTAATTCAGAAACACATTTCAACATGTGTTCAACCCTTTTTGCTATAGATATTACATCCTCCAAAGGAGGTTCATCCTCTTCTCAAATGTTATCTTCTCTACACTTTAACACAAATTGATCTCGTATTCTTTCTTTGTTAGCTGCCCCAAACTTACAACTTGATGCTAGCTTTCTCAAGCCTGTTAAATAATCCACTGTTTCTTCTTTTCCTTGCTCCCTTAACCCAAAATGGTATCTTTCCATAATTGTGCTGACTCTGGGCAAATAATGCTTATCCAATTGCAAAATACATATTTCATATTCATTTAGCCCTCTCTGTTCTTCCGCAGATAGATCAGGCAAATTTTCTAATACCTCCTGACCTTCGCCACCAAGACAGTGTAAAAGTAATGAATGTTTCCTTTCTGCACTCAAATTCGTTCCACAAACCCTTGCATAATGTGCAAAAATCTTTTTCCACTTGTTCCATTTAACAAGTGGCTCTCCTGGATTGCTCATAAAAGACGGTGGCGCAGGTACATTTTGCATGACTCCCTTACTATTCTTTTATAACTAAGCAGTATTGATACTATGTATTTTAACAATATTATAATCTATAAATTTGGTGTGTCTATCACCGATGTAGACACAGGTGTGCCTATCACCGTAGAGAAGTTTCTGTGAATTTATTCTTTTATATAATTTCACGTTTTTAAATTTCACTTAAAAAAAAAGACTGCATATGTGCACATATTACAGAGAAAACTAAAATTAAATTTCTCTCTGCACGTTAGTCACAAATTCCTCCACTTGTTGTGTAATGACTTTAGAATTAATAACGTTTTGTTGAAGGAACACTTCCTGGAGCATGTCAGCGTCGTTTTACAATGCAGTATCCAGATAACACACTCGCGTTCCCGATTGGTTTCATACGCAAGCTCACTTCCTGGTGTGCGCGTCACCGTCGCTTTACAGTACAGTACCCACGTGACACACACGGGTTCCTGATTAGTTTGCTACGCAAGCTCCCAGTATCCTGTCGACACGTTGAAGAATGCAGGAGTTCAAGAGCTCGCCTGTCACACAACATGGTAATCTTCCTTATGCTTTGTAAACTCCTTAAAGTATTGTAGAACCAACAGTAAAGCGATTCCTCTCTTTTTTCCCACTGCGCGCACACATAGCTTGAGCAGATACTGTTCTTTAATATAAATGCGCACTGCACTTCCTCGCGCTGATTACGCGCCCGGCGTACATAGAGCTTCAGCTAAAGTTCTTTACATAAGCACGCGCCAAACTTCCTCGCGCCGATCACGCGCCCAGAGAACAATGACTCAAGCCACTCTGCTTCTCTCGTGACTAACTCTCAAGCTGTGCTCGCACATAGAATCCTCGCGCTGCGTTGGCTTAAGAGAAGTGCTTGCGGCGTCCTCGCGCTGTATTGTCAATCTGCCGGGTCTCTCTAAAATGTCACACAACCACTTTGAAGAAAATAAGGTTTACAGTACCTTGCGGGTCCGATCCACCCGCATACTTCAAGTCGCAACCACAAAACCTTGGCTCACTTTTTGATGTAGTTTCCTTCCATAAGTCACTATACAACAGCAACTTAAATTCTCAATGTAAATACAGCCTGATGTTGAGGTGTTGCTTCCTTTTCAAATCCCTCGCTCATTGCCAGTAAAACATCTTCAAAATATTAGGACACACGAAGTAGATTGTGATAGAGGTTTAATATTAACACCTCATCCATCAGCCGCTGGTCAGCAACTGGAATGAATGAAGGAAGACACCACAGTAAGTCCATCAACGTACGTGAACTTAAGAATTCAATTCCCTCCAAAAGAGCATCTCTATCGTTAGTAGAAAAAAGGGATTCCATCCAATTAAGTAAATCGAAGGAACAAACGTGCTCCTCGTAAACCGATGCTTCCAAAAGCATCATCGGACAAATTGCGTGATATTCAATGAAACTCTGATGCAAGAGTTTCTGCGCAGCCGCACAGATATCCCATTCAGCCAGTACTCCAAGTGCTGCTGCACGCGCCAGACAGCCATCCCCAGAACAAGCCTGGTCATGAGCCTCTAAGGGACCCATCAACTGGACAAAATCCGGGACTGGGCATGACGTATTGGAGAGGCATAAATCCATAGCCCAATAGAAGGGGCAACGCCGACAGTAGAAAACTGGTTGCATGCAAGTAAAGTAGGCAAAGCGAAAAGTTAATCCATAACTCCCGCTAATCGTTGCTAATGACAGGCATCCAAAAACTTGTCGTATTCAGTCACGGTACAGTTGCAACTGGCCTGGTCTGTGCAGGACCACAAGAGGAGCAGCCATTGCGCAGCAGGAGCAGTAGAAGCAGGATTCCACCAGCTAACGCTAGTAATAAAGGGAATCCACTGAAGACGCTGGAAAAAATTGAATGAATAAAAGCCGGTATTACTCCAAATATCGTCTGAAAAGAAGACACAAGGCCTGCTCCCACTTGTTCAAAAAAATGTGCAAGGCCAGTGTAATTATAACCGGTCTTAGTGTTTGTTTTGTGCAAAAAATGATGCCCATAATGTTGATAACAGAAAAGATCAGCATAATTGGCAGAATTTAAATACAAATCTTCTGCATCAAAAGCAGCATAATATTTCAAATCGGAAAACAATGCATGCACTGCTTGCACATCCCAATCGTCAGAATGTATGTCTCGTGTTACCACATCTCCTAATGAGACGCGAAACACGTATGGCACCCTGAGCACCTCCGTCGGGCCGTGGACTTCGAAGGCTACTTTATCCCAAACAATGCCATCTGTATCCGGGAATGCTGAAATGTTCACATAAGTCTGATCAAGTTTCATGATATGGGACGATGTGTGAGGGGCCAGAGTTTCATCGACCAAGTTCACAGCAGAGCGTTCTGGCAAATAATGACCATTGATGAGTAAAAAGAACACGGTTACAAATCCAATCGACATGAAGAGGAAAATCAAGATAAGCACCAACCAGATGTAGGTCCATGGTGGGACCAAGTAAGTCTTCTTGAACCAAGAGATGAAAACACTTAACTTATACGGTGGTACTGCCAAAGTAGAAGACGAGGAAGATGAGTCATAAGAGAAGCTGGCATGGTCTCCAAAATACCCGTCGTCACCTCTCTTTATCAAAGGCGGGTGAGAGGTATCAGCATGACGTTGTCGATGATCGCTCAGCACTTCCCTGGTAGACACATCAGGGGGATATGTATATTCAACATCTGTGTTGGAAGAAGCAGGAGGTAAAACAGGAGAAAGGTCAACAGCAGTTTCCATCCCAGCCTCACTGACACTGTTTTTATTCGTGGAGGTTGAGGGGACCGGATTCAAAGAAATAGCGGTGCACGAAACTGCAGGTGTCACACTATTCAGAATCGGCCAGACGGTGTAGCTTGACATTGTCTACTGAGATGTAACTGTTGTCTTTGCGACCAGGTAAAGGCGGTAAAATGACTGTATGAGTACCCTTCAATCCAAGTACCGGAACCGGTGCACGATAAGAGGGACCAAATTCTTTCTTGTTCTCCAACTTTTCTCGTACCAGATCTCCAAGCCAGCCGGCAACCGGAATCAGCAGTGCTGGATCGTCGGATGAGGGTAAATGTTCAGTTGCGTATCTGTCACGGGTCTTTTGTAGATCCTGTAACACAGTAGAATGATTATCTACGTCAAAGGTTGCGGCAGCCGCCACAACGTCTAGACCATCAAGGTCTGGCACAAACATTTTGATGCCAAAGAGCATTTCGTATGGGGTCCGCCCACCCAGAGATCTTCTAGGGAGATTGAGTGCACGTTGAACACCATACAAATGGGCCAGCCAGTTCCTGCCAGTACCTAAGACTCTAGCTGTCAAGGATTGATTTAAGTCACGGTTCATTCGCTCCACAATTGAATTGCCCTCAGGCCTGTATGGAGACGAAAACTGCACCAGCACCCCCATTGACTTCATCGCGTCCTTGTAAGCCTTAGATGCGAACGCTGGACCTTGGTCCGAATGGAAGGTGCCACAGGCAAACATCCCGACAAAGACACTTAGCCATATATGGCCATATAACACCATCGATAGCTTTTAAGATCTGACTACATCATACTAAGTAATTGGCGCTTCAACACATTGAATTTGCTCATCTGGATATCTGGGACAATTGTTGACCATTTCTCTCTCAAGCTAGGTCCTAGTCAACTGCAAAACCTATGAAGGCATATGGAAAAGGTTCTGCAGCTGCTTTGGCAATTAAAATCCTGCACCTAGCTCCATCAGATATTGCCTTATTTGCAGCTGTCTGTGAAGTTGGGGCTCAAGCACAACTCAAATAACAGTATACTTAGTAGTATTTTCAAGGTTCCGCCGTTCACGCAATACAGTCTCTGTTCTCAAACAGGATTATTAAAGAATTCCTTAAAGGCCTTTTCAGAACCTTCCGGTCTTCTCAGCAACAGTCAATCAAATAGGAACATATTACTCTTTTTTCACAACTTTGGAGATGTCCCCTTGAAGCTGTTCCTAATAAGGACATTAAGCACCTCGCCTGGAAATTTTCCTTGCAGTTGATGTTGATCAGAAGGGTCTGTGAGGTCCAACTATTAACTATTGAATATCTCTTGCTGAGATTCCATAAGTGCAAGGTCATACTTTTAAACTAATCAAAAACTCATCCCCAAAGTTCTCCATTGAGTTTTCAGCTGAAGCAGCCACCCTTCCGGAGAGCCTTCTTTCCAAATCCCTCAACTGCAACAGACTGGGCACTTCACTCCCTAAACTTCAGGGGGTGCTTGAAGTTTCACATTAACATTAGGCATTTCAGACATTCAAATTAATTGTTTTTCGACTTTGGTCATCCATAAATGGGTTGTTCAGGAACCCAAAAAAAGAGTTGACAAATGGATAGCTGTGGCCATCATCTTCAGTTACACCAAAACAAATTGCCTTCTGACGGGCAGAGTTGCAAGACATTCCACAAGAGGAATGGTGACCGTGTTGCCACTATATGCTGGAATGCCATTTAGTTGATTTCTTTAGGGCGGCTACATGGAAACACCACCACATATTCACTAAACACTACTTTTGGCACATGAAAGCAACAAGGTATTCAGCCGAGGGACAGACACTTTATAAGCTTTTCTCATATGATGAGCCTTATTCCCACCCTACCCCCCCATTCAAAGAATGACCAGATCTAAAATACCCAACACTTTTCCATTGCATTTTGAGCTAAGGTGATCTCTGTGGGAGTGAAGTTTAAATTACTTGACTCTTTTTGACTGCAGTTTATTGTTTACCAATGAGGTTGAAGTGCTACTAATTACACTTTGTTGAGCATCTGTGTCTACTAAGTACTATTGTAGAACACCTGAGGCTCTCACCTCGGTCGCTGGGAATAATTTCAAACTAATTAATCTTTTAAAGGTGCAAATGCTGGAGAACGGTACTTACAGGTAAGTTTCTTATTCAATGTATATCCTTAATAAATGCCAAAAGAGCTAGCTCATTGTACAGTGTGAAAACACATCTGTCAGTTACCTTCCTGGATAAGGGGCTCCCACATAGCTCTTTTGGCACTTTCATGTTCCATAACTCCATTCTTCAATGATGTGACCCACCCACAATGGGTTGGAAAGCCAAACTTTCCAATAACCATCCAGAGCTACAGACGGTACAGTCGGTCGAATGTCTTCTCTACATCAATAATAATTAAAACCTACAAACACTTTGAACTATGCACTGTCAAAATATATAAATGATAAATGTCTATGGTAAGTCTGCGGCTTAAAACCAAATTGCTTGTTAGATGCCAGGGAGATAACTATACTGATATGATAGAGTACATTTTTAGAAAACCTTTTGCTATTCACATTTAATATATAAAATTACAGATGAGTTACTGTGAGTTACAGGGATGTTTTTCATTGAGAGTTCTGAGTAACATAAAATAGAAAGCAAGAGTGAAGCTAGATGTTACTCAGAACCCCTAGGTGAAAAACATCCCGGACCTCAGTTACCCATCTATAATTTTATGTTATGGATGGCCCCAAAATCATCTGCCCTATCTTTTATAACTGCTCAGCTGAGGCAAAGAAGCAATGGGTGAACCATATATAATTCAGCTTCTCCTCCCTGTCCCAAATATGAAAATACCATACCTGCCATCCTTACCCCAACCCCTTACCACCTTGCCTGGCTTCCTTTTCCTTCCTGCAACTATGCTTTTTGCTTTCAGTCATGCTGACAGGCTCTCAATGAACCCTGCCAGCCTTGTTTGTAATTCCTTTGATTTTACAACAGTGGGCAATGGGTTTTGTTGTCAGCTGTCCGTACCTCAGAGTGGTGAATTACCAGATTTAGAACCTGGTGTAAACGATAGAGGCTTCTTGTGGGAGGCATGCGTGTCAAGTGGATTAATCATTTAGAACCTAATGAATCTTAACGTTTTGGGGAAAGTGTTGCCAGAAAGTAGTGATCGATATATCTAGAATCTCATAATGTTGAGAAAACATTGGTGTCAGTAGGTCACAAAGTCTTGTAAATACCCACAGAAAACCACACATGCACATCTCTCTCTTTAACAATGTGACTTTAAAGCTAGGAAGTTAATGAATAGTGTAAACAATTCCTTCTTTGACAGCAGTGATGCTTTAGGAACATCTCATTTCATCGGTAAGACAGCCTAGCAATAATTTTAATATTTCCTGAATTATACAAACTCTTTGATCAAAATGAAAAGTTGCTCCTTCCAGTCACTGGCTTTCTTTGACCAGTCTTTTTCGTCCATTGGCTTGAGACCTTGCCAAACATATCTTGGCTCAGTCTAGTGGAGTATTTATTAATCTCAAACCAAATGCTGTTGGTTGGTTTTGGTGTCAGTGCTTGCAGTGAACTACTTCAAGGGACTACTTTTCATATATAGACCTCTTTATCTGACATATGAACAAAAGGTGGGACTGTATTTAAGGCATGCTTGCCTTCGATACAGTCTAGCTTTTGTTTCTTGTCTGGCATTAATGTGTGAATGTTCCATGCCTTTTGCACATCAAATCTAAACCTCTTGGCTTTGCCTGTGCTTGTTCTAATATTTGTTTAGTTATGGTGTCTTTAGTATGTAGGGCAAGTATTTGTCAAGTAAACCGTGTTGATGAAAAATATCTGGACCTTGTGCATAGCATAGGTTTAATGTAATCTGACCATTTCTTTCCCACTGCTTTTAGTATAATTAGGTTGCTTAAGGATAATGGCCAGATTGAAGATTTCATGCAATAGTTTCGGATCAGTAATGTCATTGTCCAGTCACCTTGATTCTAGCCCCACTTTTATTCAGTCTCTATTTGGCTAACATAAATGGTGCACTAGCTTCAGTATGAGCCTTTCCCCCTAGATTTGTAGGCACTCGCATGCAGTGCTTCCAGAATGCCAATGACAGGCTATTATTACTATGTTATTTGATTATACAGCTGTTGGGCTGCAAGGATCCTTGGATGCAGTTTTGCTGTATTGCAAGAAAAATAAGCTATCCGTCAATCACAAAAAAAAAAAGAAAAGATATGGTTGGTGGAGCAAGAAAGAACAGTAAAGTCAAATTTGTTATGAATGATGCACAACTGGAACAATTGTCAAGCATAAAGTATCTGGACATCTATTTCAATCAGTGTGGCTCGCACCTAGCACAGCTGTCCATCTGAAAAGAAATCTCCCTGTCCATGAGCTTTCAAAAATTGGCAAAAAAGATGCGTGGCCCAGACCTTACAGCGGTTTGTAAAGTAATCTACACCAAGTTATGCCAACCTTAACCTATAGCTCGTTGATATTTAAGAATCATCTCGGCACATGGCTGGACAAAGCCCAAACCCGATGCTACAAACGCATGTTCTAGCTTCCAGATGCTGCCCCTTCGTCTCAAATACGACTGCAATTTGGCCTGTGTAAACAATCAATCATACTGAAAGCTCTGTTTTTGGATATTGCGATAAGCTTAAGACTGCCCCTAAAGGATCTCTCAAAGAACTTATAAGGTCAGGCATCCAGGATAAAAAGCTCTAATGGGACCCCTATTTGAGGGACTCATTTGAATGTCTGGGCGCACAGAGTCATTTTGAACGAAATCCGCCTACAAAATTAAGCTCCAAAATTGCAAAAATAAAATCGGGAGAAGATGATCAGCAAGAGTTAGCTCAAAAGGCTCATTCAGAACTGTGAGTAGCTTTCTATCAAAACCAGGAGAAAGCTTCATACTTATCCAGCCCCATGAAATTGGCCTTCAAAAATGAACTTATGAGACTGAGATGTGGACTAATATCTTTAAAAGCATACAAATTTGGGTGCTTAAAAGGCTCTTCTGATTATAACTGTCGACTGTGCAATTATTAGCAACACATTTTTAATGCTTTTTGTTGGTCTTTTCCCTAGCTAAAAAAAATTAAGGTGTTACTGGTTAACCAATATTCTGACATTTGGGCATAAAGCAGTGTCACAAACCTATAACTGCATGTTTGAGCGGAGTAGATGCACAGCTTCCAGCCAGGTTTGTGACATTTCTCAGGGAAGCCCTTAAGATATTGAACATGAGTTCTGAGGGCTGTTAAAGTTGCAGACTATTTTGCTCACTTAATTCTAGCTTAAGAACAGCTGCCACTTGTTCTCTGCTGCTTAATGTAGTTGCACAGTGTACTTTATCATCGGGTCGATAAATTTGCGAGCTATTTTGGAGGATAAGTATAGAACTCTCCCGCTTTACAACTTTTGTGGTTTGGGCGCGGCTAAAAGTGGCTGTCTTTTGTCCACTTATGATGATCCCAAGAGAAGTTGCTACCTGGTTTTTGCTGCTTGACGAAATTGCACAGTGCACTTTCTTAACTGGTCTGCAATCTTGCTGGGCCATGTTTGCTGATAAAGTTACACAACTTTACCCCCCACAACTTTCGATGAAGACTAGTGCATGTTAGTTTGGTAGGCCCCCTGACATTGTAAAATGCACTTTATGAATTTGATTGAAACCCACCTAGTTGTTGAAGCCCAACTAAACTGCACAGTGCACTTAATTAACTGGTCTATAATTTTGCTGTCCAATGTTGGCGGTTAAAGTTGCACACCATCATGTCCCACAACCTTGGTCCGGACTAGTGTGTGTCAGGTTTTGTAAGCCCCCGGACATTGTAAAATGCACTTTATGACTTTGACGGAAACTGTGTGTATGCCACTCACCACACAGTCCATTATAATGTCAAGGTCTGTTCTTTAGTAATTTAAGTTCTTAGTTCCAGGGGTTCTATTAAAGGTGATTCTCGACGCAATGCCTAAATCATTGTACCAACAGCTTTATGATGTCATTTGACACACCCCTTTTTTTTGTCGACGCAGCAACTCCCACAAACTTTGCAAGTATTTTAAATCATAATGCACTTTATTCTCTTGGACTGGGCATTATGAAGAGATTGCGTTGGTAGAGCAGTGCTCTATTTTACTGAAAGTTTATTTTATACATTGTGATTTTACAATCAATTGGAAAAGATGTAATGAATGTGCACTTTCATGACACTTTGAATAGACAATTGTACATTTTAAACCGCTCAGTTGTAATTTTATCTCCTTTTTTCGTTTTTTGTAGCTATTTTAAATTTTCTATAAAAACTTAATTGCATACTTACTTACTAGTATCTACAGTGCTGTTCCTATCTCCACACACAATTCCTTGGGAAGGCCAAATGGTGGTCTCTTACAAAATATGACCCTAAAACTATTGATCATCCTGATTTGCAATTGTTGACTCAACCTAGCCAGGACATTTATGGTGTAAACAATGTTTCAATTAGCTCCCAGCGGCTTATTTTTTTTGTTGCTGGAGGCCTCGGGTAACTCGAATCATGCACTGATTACCACCCCACCTGGTATGTCCCCTTGATCCTTAGTATTTGTGTTAGATGCTTTGAATATATTAAAATTCTTCTGACACAATAACGTGCAAAGTACTTTAAGCTGCTGACGTTCCAACTCTATCTTAATCAAATATTTGTATTACAAACATACATGGACAATTGAGGTCCACATTAAGATTGAACCAATTCAAGCTGTCAGTTTCCACCGCCCCATCCAATGCCCCAAAAAGGTAGCCCCCCACCAACGCAGACCCTACATAAGCGGAGGTTTTGCTTCTTACGAGCCTTGCTGTCTCACGCAAAGATTGGGAAAGCCGAGCCTCCAGTACACAACCTGCGCACCTTCTTACCTAACCTTCCTGCACGTTTTTTTTTTTTTCCCCCTTCAGGTTTGCCATTTATTATGCCAGCGTCTGGTTTGCCAGCTTTGATCCTTTCGATATTCTCTGTTAAATGAAGGTTCTGAATGGCAAATGGTTTCTGCATGTGGTCTGCTTTCCAAGACTGTTTCTTTTCTTTGTAGCACATGTGTAATGATTTTGTAATGACCAAAAATAATATGGCCATGCAATGTAGAGAGAGTCCTTCAAGGAGAGTTTGCTTCTCGAGATTGATTATGTGTAGTTAAAATTCCAAATGGTGTTTAAAATGTATATTTTCCTTTTATTCTGTTGGCAGGCAAAGAATCGTTTGCTACTCACTGGGATGCCTGTACAGAACAACCTATTGGAACTGATGTCCCTCCTAAATTTTGTTATGCCACACATGTTTAGCAGTAGCACTACTGAACTTAAGAGACTTTTCAATACAAAAGCTGTAAGTAATGGACTTTCTGACTTTTTCCTGCCCAAATCAACTACTGTACATTTGTTTTGAAAATATTAAGTGCAATCTTTTCACTTTGCATTCTTGAGTTCAGTGCTGTATTCAATTCAATACAGGTTTTATTCGATTTAAAATGTAAATCATAAAAGCACATTTTATACATTGTTTTACGATCATTAAAACATATAAGTAAAATTCAATTTAAAAATGAAGTGAATATCATATGATAAAAACCAGGTTCATATTCGACATTGATTTCCTAAATCTGATCACACATTTCAAATACATTGCTAGAGAGCTGGTAAACATTTCATGCTCTAGAAGTTGTAATGTTAAAAAGGCTGGTCGACATTGCCTCAGGCCTAAAAACTTTAAAATCGGTACAATCCATCTTTTCCTCGGAGCAGTATAAAATTTACAGAATAAAAGGATGTGCATTGTAGACTGTTGGGACATATCGCATGGACATATGCCCAGGGTTCTAGACCAATCATTCATATCTGGAAAACTTGTAAATCTGTGAAAATTCCCCAGGCGAAAGCGGGTCAGCAACATCCTGTCGTACTCCCCAGTTACATATACCAGATATGGCTGAAAACCATAACTTAACATTAACATCTGGTTTTCCCGAACCGTGGGTTTGACAATTTCATTAGAAAATCTAATGGTCTCTAAGTGCATCAGACAATCTGCTTTCAGGGTTTTTCTTGGGATTGAACTAATACTTCCTGGGTTAACAAAATATTCAGGATGCCCTATGGCGAACATACATTTGTTGATATAATTTAACCAGGGTATACAAAACACATTTTGAAGTTTTAGACAATCATTTATAATGTCCCGATTAAAGCCAGTATGTGTTGATGACCATACCTTATGCCATAGTAATATCGGTTGAATCTTGATTAGGTCAGATATGTATGGGATCCCTAGTTCTGCATGGCAAATATATGTAGCAGTACTATTAGGGACTGCCAATAAATATCTAACAAAAGCATTCTCAATTAATTGCAGGGGCTGGGAGTCAATATAGCCCCAGATGCCTGCACCATACATGGCAGTTGTAACACATTTGGCTTTATAAATTTGCATCAGTTCGACTACCGGCCTTCTGCCCAGTTTCCTGGCAAAATTAGCTAGGGCAGCTGTTGCTTTAGAGAATAACATTTTCCTAGTTAAAACAGCGTGTGGCCAGGTTCCCCTTACATCAAAATGGATGCCTAGGTAGGAAAATCTATTGGTAAACTCCACTTTGATGTTATCAATAAAAATGTCTCGGCATTTTGCACTATTAGGTCCGCATTTCATGATGAACGTTTTTGAAGTATTTACGTGCAATCCCAAATTGAGCATGAATGTTGCAAAACTGGTCACTACTCGTTGTAGTCCTAGTTGGGTACGAGACATTAAAACAGCATTGTCGGCATACAGTAATGCTGGAATAGGGCGCTTATCAATGTATGGCAAATCCTGGCATTGGTTAATTAAAACTTGGCCAAGGCCGTTGATATACAAAGTGAAAAGGAAAGGGGCGAGAACACAACCTTGTCCCACCCCTTTCCTTATAGGGAATTTGGCGGTGCACTCTCCCGTGGTCCCATAACGGACCCTAGCATGAGCGTCACGGTATCGCTGCCTCATGAAGTTTATAAGAGGAGTTTCCACTCCCATTTCCTCAAGGACTTTCCACAGTTTATCATGTCTGACACAATCAAACGCGGAACTAAGGTCCACGTAGGCCAAGAATAACTTCCCATGCTTGGCCCGCGTGTACTTACCCAACAATAAATTTAGTCCCTGTTCGATCGTGCCTAAGCCCTGACGGAAACCATATTGTATCTCGGAGATCACACCGGCATCTTCAGCCCATAACTGCAATCTATTAAGTAATATACGGCCGACCACTTTAAGGGAGGAATGTAAAAGAGAGATAGGTCGGAAACAAATAGGGTTATTACGATCGCCCTTTTTGAAAATTGGGACCAAAATAGATTCTGACCAGGATGGGATAAAACCATGACGAGAACATGCTGTCAGAACTATGGTTAATAAGGGTCCCCAGAGAGATAGGTTTGATTTATATACATCAACAGGGACTCCATCTGGGCCCGGCGCTTTACATCCCACAGAAGCATTAGTAGCACAAATCACTTCATCTAATGTAAAGTGAACATCTAGTGGGAAGGGATTAAATGATTCTAAGTCTAGGCATATTCTGGGCACAGCCAATGGTGCTTCCTGCTCTTCGTCATTGTACAGTATAGAAAAATGATCTACCCATTGGTCCTCGCTTATAGTTGACTCTATTGATGGCAAGTTTCTGGCGGATAAAAAAGGCGCATTAACTGCCTTCCAGAAGCGTGTGTTGTCTCCAAGTTTGGAAGCTTCATGTAAGACCCGCCAACATTCAGCTCTCATGGCTTCCTTGCGTTCTTTCAGCGCATATCTATAGGCCCTTCTGGCCATTGTAATTTCCGCCTGGTTTCTATCAGATTTGTGCAGGGCATTTTTCAATTCTATATGGGCTTTTGTACATTTGGAGTCGAACCAACCCTGCTTCTTATATGTTTATTATTTTCCACAAATAAACTCCTCTTAACCTCATTAGAGATTTGACCGAATGAATTCAGAACCTCTGCATGGGGAGCAGTCTCATCAAGACAGACTAAAAAATCAGATGTATATTTAAATAAGCCTCTTTGTAAACTCAATAGGTTCCACTTTCGGCCAGCGCAATGAGTATCCATTATTTTTATTTTGCGCAATATTCTGTATAAAATGTTCTGATATGCCCTTTTAGTTTAACACGTTGCATGGGAATGTAAAAGTGATACTTATGGGGAAATGATCGCTCATTGCGTTGGTATGTGTGTCAAAATTATTCAGCCTGCTTGAATATCGATTTGAAATCAGAATATAATCAATAATTGAGCACAGCCCTCTGCCATTAAAAGTACATTTAAAAGGAACTGTAGGGGAACAAAGTTCATTAGCAAATCCGATATCAAGTGAAAACATGATTGAGTTAATATGATCACCAAATTTTGAATGCATAAAATGTACAAAGTCATCACCATCATTATAAGCTATACCACATGTACCATCCTTAAAGTTCGAACACAGGGCAGTATTGAAGTCCCCTCCCCAGATAACACATAAATCTTTAATCGTGTCATTCTGAATTTTAGACAGGTCATTTTGTAGTTTGGTCAGCACACCCATGGCCTGGACTTTGGGAATATTATTGTAAAAATTCAGCAGGGCAATGCTATGCTTTTTGTCAACATAGAACAATACAATTTGGTAATAAGTGTCCGATATCGTAAGGTCGATCCTATTACATTCACTCGATTGGACACATATGTACACAGGCCTCCCTTATTCCTCCCGTGTGCTGAGACAGTCGCTGGGGAGTGAAATGTTTTATAACCATTGATATGTAGGGCATTCTCCAGCCAGGTTTCTTGAAAACATAATATGGTGAAGTCATCTACAAAATCGACCCATTGGGTATTGCTAGCTTTATTTCGCGAACCCGCCACGTTCCAAAATAATACGTTGCAGGTCGGTGTCCTGTCATTGTATCCTTCGCACTGTGCTAATTTATTGCTATGCCTTTCTATATTATGATGTTGTTCTAACGAGGGCAATATAGCCTGGCTACAGGCGGGAGAATTAACTTGGGGAAAGGGGATGGAACCTTTATCTGTAAGAACTGCTGTGTTTGATATCGGGATGGATTGTGCAGAAGTTGACAATGCATCCCATCCCCTAGTTTGGACAGCGGGTATGTCTAGGGTGTTGAGTCAATCTATATCCTCCAGTGTGGGTAAAATATAACCATTGTATACAGGGACGTTGTAGGTATGCGATGGAATAGCATGAAGACCCCTAGTTTGTATTCTAGTATGGCTAATATAAGGTGGTTGGTAGAAATACCCCAAAGGCAGAATGTTAATACCAGTGGTCGCAAAATGTTGATTTCCAACTCTGATGAGAATCGCCTGTGTTAGTTGTGGGGATTTAAATGTTAGTACTACACAGTCACCACTTAACGTTTTAGGGTCTCTACCCACTCAACTAACCCTTCTGGCCATTTTAAATTCTGCAAATAGGGCCTTAGTTAAGCCTATTTTTCTTCCCAGCCAGAATAGAGCTTTATTCCTCAGGGCATCCCTTGGTTCTTCTTTAGCCTGGGTCGAGAGGGCTGGTACATTGGCCAGGACTATGGTATAGGGGGTTGCTGCCGGTGGTAAATCCAGTGTACAGCTTTCCATATGTCTGTAGGGTGGGCATGTGGAAAAAGAATGCTGGATCGCTCTTATGTTTAATTTGGAAGGTGACCTCGAGATGTTATTTGTGGAGTGGTTATCAGTATTAACATTTAGAATTGGAGGGATTGAGCCCGAGAGTGAATAGTCACATTTTGAAGATAACTTTAAGCCAGCCCCATCCTGGGGCTTTTGGCGTGCCACCCCCCTTTGTTTTTGATCCACGATCTGGGTCATGAGTTCACTACTAGGGCCTGTTGCAACATTAACCATTGGGGGACGATGTTGCATACTCATTTGGCCCTTTACTATGTCCTCAATTACTTCCACCCTAGCTAAGAGTTTGGTTAATGCTTCACTAAAGATTTTATGTAAGACGTCTATTTTTCCTGCTATGTTGCTGAGGTCAGCTGATTGTTAATTAAGGTATTAATGGTGGGTTGGCCCTTCCTAACAACCTCAGACTTCCTATTTTTATTTGTTTTTTTACGTTTCTTAATAGTTTCTGACCTAATTACTGTTTGCGTTTTGTCAAGATTTTTTTAGAACTGCATCAGGATTTCTGGGGCGCTTTGGTTCACAAGCCAGGTCACTCATATATGTGCCCTGACACGAATCCATTCCGGGGTATCTGACCAGATAAGATCACATGTTGGCTTGCTAAGGATGTATTTCTTTCAGTGATCCGGGGGCTATTACCCAGCTCTCCTGCTGCCTTCCTTGTATTAGGGACTCCTCCACTGAGTTAATTTGTTTTTCTATAGCCCCCATTGCCCCAGTTAGGTAGTTCATTAAGGATTGCTGTGAACCCCCTTCCGGTTTAGATGGGCTCCCCACCTTTCTCTTACCCATCCCGCGCCTCTCTTAGCAAAAGCAGATGAAATTACGTGAGATATTGATCGTATCAGTCTCGGGATACAGGGGGTATTATGCTTAATCTCGTGAAGCCCACAATCAGTATGTCAAAGTGACCATATGTCCTGTACTCCAATATACAGTAACGCAATACAATAAGCCTTCAGTAAGTTCTTATGCCTCCAAGCGAAGTGACCATTTAATGTATTAGTTCCAGTTGAATGCTTGAATCTCCCGCCGTAGCAGTAAGTTGCTCTGCTCTGCTAATTGCCCAAGCAAGTTAGGTTAAATGCGGGTTTATCCTTAGCATAGACCATTAGGCGGATTTCAGGTTTATAAACCTATAGATAGTTATGTAAACAAAACAGACTGAAAGACTCACCTCTGACGGGACCGTTGTAAAGTGGTCAAGGGGGTGGCCCAGCCCAGCCTCCTCCGGGCTCTGACAGGCTAAGACGGGCCCGTCTTGGCCTGGTCTTCGCACGGGCCGAGCGCTGCACGACTTCCGCGTCAGTTTTATGGTCCACGCCCCTCCTCCAAAATGCAAAAAAAGAGACACTGAACATTTAAGAAGGAGAAAGATGATATACAAAACCAGAATATGTTTGAAGGTAAGCACACGGACAAGATAGGGACAGTTTGAGTGCACTAATGACAGTGAAACATGCTAAGAAAAACAAGTTACAATAAAAGTTTTATGTTGAGAGGATTTTTTTGTCATATTAAATTTAAATTCTTAAGGAGACAGTAAAATGAACATCAAGAATAAAAGGAAGTTATAGAAGAGATATACTTCAACATACTTAAAAGGATAACAGTTTATCAAGAAAATGAAAAGTTCAAATAAAGACTTTTAAACACACCTCAGAAAGAGCAATACTATAGATTAGCAAATAAGTAAATATTTACTGAGATGTTTGACACAGTGAAGTCTGTGAGATTGTTGAACTCAAGTGCAAAAATTTAAAAGTTCAAATGAAATGCAAAACAAAATGATGAATTTCATTTAGAATGCAAATGATAAATGCGGAGAATCATTTGAACAAATATGAGAGAAAATGTTCAGCATGCTAAAGCATGCTAAAGATGCTAAAGATTGAAGTTTAACACTATAATTATGTTATTCAAAAACACTATACACCT
>CAWUFW010004657.1:0-37500 GCA_963921515.1 Calotriton arnoldi
GACACAGATGACAGCTTGCTAGATAGACTACTATCCGAAAGACCACCTCCATATAATCCAGATTCCGTAGAGGGAAAGGCAGTATCAACGGAGGGAACTGGAGAATCGCAGACTCAACCTAGTGCGAGAGTAGTCGGAAAAATATCAACCGGAACAGAAGGGATGGGAACACAGTACACCAGCAAGCATCAGAAGCTAATGGAGTTACAGTTGTTACAAGGCTACCGGATGCTCTTACAGTACCGGTTACCGTTGGCCCCATAGTATCAGTATACGACCCAGATCAGGCAGGAAATGGAAGTCTAGCATGGTCAGTGGCAGGAGAAGGGACCGACTCCAGGAGGGAGAGCGATAGGGAGTGGAATAGGGTCACCCTCCGAGGCCCATAGAACCAAGATCGAGTACGCCTTGCCAGCCACTGCAGACTCTTCTAGGGGACAGGGAGACGTAAGGACGGCGAGACCAAGGTCTTTGGCCGATTCAAGATCTGACATAAGGATGTAGGAACCACCAGTGAGAACCCTAATGATAGGATGACAGGGGACTGGGATCGAGGAACTCAGGAAGCCGACCAGTCCTAGGGAACATAGTGGAAGGGAACCGATGTGGGGATCAGAGCAGTGAGAATGAAGAGTCAAGTGGTGCAGCAAGTCGAGGAATGCTTAGAACTGCTATAAGAGCCAAGATGCTGGATGTGATGAGGTTAAAAGCTGAGGTAGACAAGATAATTACTGGGAACCTGCCATTGGAAAGAGTAGAGCTTTATGGACCAAGACAGAGTTGCTGTTTGTAGCAAAAAGATGTAACTCGCAGAGGCGAGATCAGCACATGAGAAACTGACAGACTTGGCAAAGAGACACGAGGTTGGATCTGTCCAAAACTAAGACGTTGCATGGAAGTCACAGGTTGCAGTACAGTGACCAGGAACTGGAAGAGAAGAGAGTGATAGGGTTGAGAACTCACATTCGAGAATTGATTGTAGGGATACGTGCATGGAGCATGCTTGACAAATGGGAGGAAAGATGGTCCAAAAAGAAGAGCAACAAAAAGAGCGTGTCTTCACTAATATCACTACCATTGATATAGAGACCTCATCCCCGTTGGTCTGGTCAGACCACTATTTGATCCCCTTCTCATTTACTCTGCCAATATCTGGTCAAGCTAAAAACTCACGTTTTATTAAAAAAAGAAATTGGAAGAACCTGTCCGAAGCTTCATTAAGCCCGATTCTGCAGGACAATTACCCCGCCTATCCTCTGACCCCAATGTAGATGCAGCTGCTATACATCAATGGATTGCCACTGCAGTGGAGTCAGTTGCGCCGGTCACAGTAGTAAAATCTACCAGATTGTCCCCTTCTGCTCCCTGGTTCTCCGATGTCCTCAAAGAGTTAAAAAGTAGGTGCAAAAAATTAGAACGCCAGTGGAGGCTACACTACTGCGACCTAGCTAAGGTAACCTACAAAAAAGCTTTAAAAGATTTTCATAAATCCCTAAAAGCAGCCAGACGGGACTATATTGTGACATGCATCCACAATGCGGACCACGCCAGTACAGAGTTTTTTAAAGTAGTTCAAACCTTTCTCAAACCCAAGGCAATAGAGACTGAAATAATCCCGTCCCTAGCCTTATGTGAAAAAATTGCAAGTCATTTTGATACTAAAATCCGAAAGGTCTACGACTCCTTTTCACCCTCGGAGGCAACTGAGAAATCGGATCTCCCACAGGGCATGGGTGAGGTTCTCCCATTCACCAACTTCACACCAATTTTGCCTCAGGATGCGCTAGTTGAAATCCAAAAATGCCGCTCTGGAGCCCCTGATAATCCTTGCCCTCCCAAATTGTGGAAAATGCTTGCCCCCTGTCTGTTGGGAGGATTACTTCATATTTGGAACACCTCCCTAGATACAGGCATCTTCCCTGATCAATGGAAGCATGCTACACTTCTCCCTTTGCGAAAGAAACCAAATGGAGACCCAGGCGACCTTAGCAATCTTAGACCCATCTCTCTGCTCCCCGCCCCAGGAAAAATGCTCGAGAAGCTGGTCCAGCGCCAACTGACCACTTTTATTGAGCAGAATAGTGCTTTGCACGACACACAATCGGGTTTCCGTGCTGGTTTCAGTCCCTGCAGCCCAAGAAGTGGATTTCCTGACCTCTTCCAAGGCCATCGTGAGTCTCCAGCGAAGCTGAGGCAAGTGGACCCCACGAGTGACGAGGAACCGCGACCCCTGGGTACCGTGCGCTATTGTCGAGTGCAACCCCTTCACAACGTTCCACGAACTTGTGCTTTGGACCACGTGTGGTCCCGACCTCTAGCAGGAATCCCTCCGAAGATCAGAGGCCTACACCGTCCCGAGTGACCGTGGGCCCCTGTTGAGTGATTCCGCCTGAGGTGTCTTTGCGATCCCTTGCCAGCCGGCTCGTGGGTCCCCAGAAGACTTCTTAAAGAAACCAAAGGGCTCCCCTGGTTGCTCCAGGCCTGCCCTGACTTACCCTTGCTGGGTGAGTCCCTCAGACCTTGCTGGTCTGTGCCATCGACTTTTCTTCATCTCCCCAAGACTTGCTGTTGCCAAGGCTTGTTGGCTCCTAATCGAGTTGCCGACACCGCAGTAAGCTGCAGACTTTGTGGGACACACAGAATCCAGCTCCTGGTTGTCGTTGACGCCTCCTGGACCTCGTGGCTGAAGAGTCAAGGCACCCGCAACCGACCTGAATCAACCGACGACGGTGGGCATCCATCTTCCTTGCCCCGAGTCACTGCCAAGTGACTTTGAACACTGTCCCCTCTGCTTTCAGGTCATCCTTCTTCAGAATCCAGGCTTGGATTCCACCGGACACTTCTTCAGCTCCCGCAAGCAGCAAGTCTTCTTTGTTCGCCATTGAAAACGACGCCGCGACCCGACACCAAAGGACACCTATGCACCCGGCTTCCCTGGGTGAGGTAACTCCAGCACTACGGTGCTCCTGTGGGTGTGGGCCCTAGAACTACTTACCCTGTAAGTGACTTGCTTGTAGGTTCTCCCGAAGTCTCCTAGAACTCTTAATTTCCAACCGCGACTTGCCCCATTGAAGTTAACGGCGATCCGCGCCTGTGTATCCACACTGCACGCGTCCCCCGTGGGTCCTTTACTTACCTGCCTTGGGTGGTTTCGTGAGGCCCCAGCACTTCTGAAGGCCCTAGGCCTTGTCTCCCTGCAAGTCGTTGTTGCTAAGTCCCTTATTTAGTATATGGTCTGGTACGCCCCTAGGGCCCCAGCCATATTTTGTGCTTAACTTATTGTGAAACGTTGATTTGTGCATATGTTTGTCTTCTAATCTCATAAAGAGATTAGTAGAGAGTTATTTAGAAATAAATACATATATATTTGATATATATACCTGTGTGGTGTCTTTTCATTTGGTGATTCAAGAGATTATATGGTAAAACAAGCTGCTTTACATTCCTTCAAGACTTAGCCTGAAGGCTGCTCTCCACAGCTACCACTAGGATAGCTTTCTTTAAAAGGTTGTCTTAAACCTATCTACCATAAGAGTCGATTTGCCCTGGTGCAAGGTGTCCACTTTAATTAGTGAACAGCATATACCAGGCCAACTTCTCACATTGGTGGGCAGCGTGTGGGATTCCAGCTTGCCATTGTTTTACCAGAAAATCTCTATTTGAATTACTAACTGAAAACCATTATAGGTACTCAAGGTACATATAAAGTCAAGCTTAGTATCAATAAGTTCTACTGAACTTAGAGCTGTGTGCCAAGGGATAGCACACCCTTTCCAAAGCTCAAGCTAGGATCAGTAGGCCACAAACTAGTGTAGGTAGTACAACACTGCACAACACTAGAATGTCCTTAAAGGGTGGACCCAGTGGATCCACTCAGCCTCAGTATAAGGACATGGCTTTCTCTGACTTGAGAGCCATGTGTGTTGACAGACACCTGAGGCTAGGACAGAGTCCCTCAACACTACACCTGATAGATCTGCTGACAGCAGATGACCTTAGATTGGCTCTAGGAGCTAAAGGGTCTGAAACAGTGGGTGGGTCAGTCATAGTATCTGGGTCAGATGATGAAAATCAGAATGACCAAGACTCTGTGATTGAAGGGCCAGGCTTCAAGGGGCCTGAAAAGGACAGAGGAATTCTCCCTAAGAGAACTGACAGAGAGGAGGAGAGGCACAGATCCCCTTCCAGGGAATCTGACCACTCTTATCACTCTGGCAGAGAATTTGTCCAACAGAGGAGCTCATACTTTTCCTTAAGAGAGACCTCCTCTGAGAGAAGGTGCAAACTGCTCCAGTATGAGGAAGCCAAAGTGGCCCTCAGAACCAAGCAGTTGGCACTGGATAGAGAAGCCCTGGAGATCCAGAAAGCTTCTAGAAAAGAGGGGTTAGAACCCCCTGGTGGCAGCAACAGTGTCCCTAGAGGCAGAGAATATATTCCTGACCATAGGAACCTGAGCAAGGTTGTTCCTCCCTACCAGAGTGGGGATGATATCCACAAGTGGATAACTGCTATGGAGAGGGCCTGTAGAGTACAGCAGGTCCCCCAAAAGCAGTGGGCAGCAATCTTGTGGCTCTCCTTTTCAGATAAAGGAAGAGACAAGCTCCTCACTGTTAGAGAGGAGGATGCTGATGATTATGAGGTCCTGAAGAGTGCACTGATAGATGGGTTTGGCTTAACCACTGAGCAGTACAGGTTGAAGTTCAGAG
Organism: Calotriton arnoldi; assembly: GCA_963921515.1. Taxonomy (NCBI): domain Eukaryota; kingdom Metazoa; phylum Chordata; class Amphibia; order Caudata; family Salamandridae; genus Calotriton; species Calotriton arnoldi. The sequence goes on from CAWUFW010004657.1 coordinate 4,707, forward strand.
ATACCCAGAAGGCACAGACTCAGGACTGGACTGACTTTGTTGATTGTGCAACCAAGGCTCTAGAGGGTTGGCTGGTTGGCAGTAGGGTTACTGATTTCAAGGGATTGTATAATCTGATGATGAGAGAACAGATCCTAAATAATTGCCAGAACCAGTTGTTGCATCAGTACCTGGTGGACTCTGATCTGACCTCTCCCCAAGAATTGGGAAAGAAGGCAGACAAATGGGTCAGAACCAGGGTGAGGCAGAAAACCCAGAACCAAGGGGGTGACACTAAGAAGCAAGATCCTAAAGGCTCTGAGAAAGGTGGTGTGAGAAGTTGGCCTGGTATATGCTGTTCACTAATTAAAGTGGACACCTTGCACCAGGGCAAATCGACTCTTATGGTAGATAGGTTTAAGACAACCTTTTAAAGAAAGCTATCCTAGTGGTAGCTGTGGAGAGCAGCCTTCAGGCTAAGTCTCGGAGGAATGTAAAGCAGCTTGTTTTACCATATAATCTCTTGAATCACCAAATGAAAAGACACCACACAGGTATATATATCAAATATATATGTATTTATTTCTAAATAACTCTCTACTAATCTCTTTATGAGATTAGAAGACAAACATATGCACAAATCAACGTTTCACAATAAGTTAAGCACAAAATATGGCTGGGGCCCTAGGGGCGTACCAGACCATATACTAAGTAAGAGACTTAGAAACAACGACTTGCAAGGAGACAAGGCCTAGGGCCTTCAGAAGTGCTGGGGCCTCACGAAACCACCCAAGGCAGGTAAGTAAAGGACCCACGGGGGACGCGTGCAGTGTGGATACACAGGCGCGAATCGCCGTTAACTTCAATGGGGCAAGTCGCGGTTGGAAATAAAGAGTTTTAGGATACTTCGGGAGAACCTACAAGCAAGTCACTTACAGGGTAAGTAGTTCTAGGGCCCACACCCACAGGAGCACCGTAGTGCTGGAGTTACCTCACCCAGGGAAGCCGGGTGCACAGGTGTCCTTTGGTGTCGGGTCGCGGCGTCGTTTTCAATGGCGAACAAAGAAGACTTGCTGCTTGCGGGAGCTGAAGAAGTGTCCGGTGGAATCCAAGCCTGGATTCTGAAGAAGGATGACCTGAAAGCAGAGGGGACAGTGTTCAAAGTCACTTGGCAGTGACCCGGGGCAAGGAAGATGGATGCCCACCGTCGTCGGTCGCTTCAGGTCGGTTGCAGGTGCCTTGACTCTTCAGCCACGTGGTCCAGGAGGCGTCGACGACGACCAGGAGCTGGATTCGGTGTGTCCCTCGACGTCTGCAGCTGACTGCGGTGTCGGCAACTCGATCGGAGCCAACAAGCCTTGGCAGCCGCAAGTCTCGGGGAGATGAAGAAAAGTCGATGGCGCAGACCAGCAAGGTCTGAGGGACTCACCCAGCGAGGGTAAGTCAGGGCAGGCCTGGAGCAACCAGGGAGCCCTTTGGTTTCTTTAAGAAGTCTTCTGGGGACCCACAAGCCAGCGGGCAAGGGATCGCGAAGACACCTCGGGCGGAATCACTCAACAGGGGCCCACGGTCACTCGGGACGGTGTAGGCCTCTGATCTTCGGAGGGATTCCTGCTGGAGGTCGGGACCACACGTGGTCCAAAGCACAAGTTCGTAGAACGTTGTGAAGGGGTTGCACTCGACAATAGTGCACGGTACCCAGGGGTCGCGGTTCCTCGTTACTCGTGGGGTCCACTTGCCTCAGCTTCGCTGGGGACTCACGATGGCCTGGGAGAGGTCAGGAAATCCACTTCTTGGGCTGCAGGGACTTCGGACTCCGGCGGGAGCGGCGTAGTTTGCGACCGTCGTTGTCGTTTTTGGTGCCTGCCAAGCAGGGGAGTCACTCCTTGACTCCAAGGGAGATTCTTCTGTCTTCCAAAGGTAGTGGAACGTCGAAGGGCCAGGATTCTTCTGTAGAGCGTCGTCCAGGGGTTATCTGCTTTGCAATGGCAAGGTTCCCCTCTTATACTAAAAAGAGGGGATGGACTAGCTCTATGACCCCACCTATGGGAGGGTCAAGGGAGGGGTGGCTACACCCACTTCCCTTTGTCCAGTTTCGCGCCAGAGCAGGGGCAGGTAGCCCCTGAGCTGGTTTGAACTGGCATATGCACAGAGGAGCCTTCTGCTCCCCCAGTGCAGGACTTCAAAGCACTCTAAGAGTGCACCCACCCAGCCCCAATACACTAAACCCTGTCTGGAAGGTGGTTACACCTCCCTGTGACAGGATGCCTATTGTTGGGCTTCCTCCACTGCGAGTTTCGGTCATCAGCAGGAGGGCAGCCCAGTGTCTGTGACTGGTGGCATCCATTTTGTGATGCCAGGGCTCTTTAGGATTCTACCGCGTTTCCACAGCAGGTACATGTCTTATCCCTCTAGAAGGGTGGAATGCTACCCCCGCCGCCAAGATTGGCGGGGGGTAGTATTCCAAGATGTTTGACACCAAACACGACATGTTTTGATGCAGCCATTCCAAAGTTAGCATTTACCGCGAGGATATAATGCACTTAAATAGTATATGGTTTAACCGCATCCACAAACAGCACCAGAGAATAGACTCTGAGAGCTGCAGAGGGGCCCTGCTCAGGCAGAGGCACCCCCTCACATAGAAGCCAAGCACCCTGCCCTCAGGATTGATAGGGCCTGCCTTAGGGGTGACTGATAGGTTTATATGTGTGTGCAGGAGAGATATAGGAAACCTATATCTCAGTGAGGGGTGCTAGCACCACCTCACCCAGGCTGCAGTAGCAGGCCTGTGGTGTCAGATTTAGACTGCTTCCCAGGGGTGGCATAACACATGCTGCAGCCCCTGGTAGGCCTGTGAAGTACCTATGCCCTTGGCACCTAAGGTACCATATACTAGGGACTCATAAGGCACCACAGTATCCAATCACTAGTGCACCTAGAGTGCACTCCATGTCGTTTAGAGAGAACAGAGAGGCTGGGGCCCTGATTGGCAGGGACCCAGCCAGACTATAGCCAGAAACCAGTGCTAACATCAGAAAAAAGTGGGGGCAACATAAGAGGCAGATCCTACTCTCCTACACAACCCCCCAAACGTAGGGACACTAAACTAACCTTGACCAGTTGAGTCTTCGTGTTCAAAGTGGAAATACCTTGAGAGTCCATCTGCATTGGCATGTTGGGTCCCAGGCCTATGTTCCACTGTATAGTCCATCCCCTGTAGGGAAATGGACCACCTCAAAAGTTTTGGGTTTTCACCTTTCATCTGCTTTAGCCATAGGAGGGGCTTGTGGTCAGTCTGAACTATGAAGTGAGTACCAAACAAGTATGGCCTCAGCTTCTTCAGGGCCCAAACCACAGCAAAGGCCTCCTCTCTATAGCTGACCAACGTTTCTCTCTAGGGGTCAGCCTTCTGCTAATAAAAGCTACTGGCTGGTCTTGACCTTCATCATTCAGTTGAGACAGTACAGCTCCCACACCCAGCTCAGAAGCATCTGTTTGGACAATGAACTTTTTGGTGTAGTCTGGACTCTGTAAGATGGGGGCAGTGCACATGGCCTGCTTTAGGTCTTCAAATGCCTTTTGACAGCTAGCTGTCCACTGAACCTTTTTTGGCATTTTCTTAGAGGTAAGATCATTCAAGGGGGTCACTATAGATCCATATCCCTTGACAAACCTCCTATAGTACCCAGTCAGGCCTAAGAAGGCTCTCACCTGTGTCTGGGTGGTTGGAGCAACCCATTCCAGTATGGTTTGGATTTTGCTCTGCAAAGGCTGAACCTGGCCTCCACCTACAAGGTGGCCCAGGTACACAACCTGACTCTGCCCTATCTGGCACTTGGTGGCCTTGATAGTGAGGCCTGCTTTCTGCAGGGCCTCCAAAACATTTCTGAGGTGGACCAGGTGATCCTGCCAGGAGGAACTAAAGACAGCAATATCATCTAGATAAGCTGAGCAATAAGTTTCCATCCCTGCCAGAACTTTATTCACCAACCTCTGAAAAGTGGCAGGTGCATTTTTCAATCCAAAGGGCATCACCACAAAGTGGTAGTGCCCACCAGGGGTCGAAAATGCTGTTTTGGCTTTTGCATCATCAGCTAATCTGATTTGCCAGTAGCCAGCTGTTAGGTCAAATGTGCTTAGATACTTGGCTGAGGCCAAAGTATCAATCAGCTCATCTGCCCTTGGTATGGGATAGGCATCAGTCCTAGTGACTGCATTGAGGCCTCTGTAGTCTACACAAAACCTCATTTCTTTCTTACCACCCTGGGTATGAGGTTTGGGTACCAGGACTACTGGGCTAGCCCAAGGGCTATCTGAAGGCTCAATCACGCCTAACTCCAACATTTTCTGGACTTCAGTCCTGATACAGTCCCTGACATGGTCAGGTTGCCTGTAGATTTTATTCTTGACAGGCAGACTGTCCCCAGTGTCCACCTCATGGGTGCACCAGGTAGTCTGACTAGGGGTCAGGCTAAACATATGTCTAAACTGTTGCAGAACTTGTCTGCACTCAGTTTGCTGATGGTCAGTGAGGCTGCTTGCCAAAGCAACACCATCTACTGACCCATCATCAGGGTTCTGAGAGAGCAGGTCAGGGAGAGGGTCACTCTCCTCCTCCTGGTCCTCATCAGTTGCCATGAGCAAGCCCATGTCAGCCCTGTCAACATATGGCTTTAATCTGTTGACATGAAGCACCCTTAGGGGGCTCCTGGGAGTTCCAAGATTCACCAGATAGGTGACTTCTCCCTTCTGTTCAACTATTGTATGGGGGCCACTCCACTTGTCCTGGAGGGCTGCTGGGGCCACAGGCTCCAACACCCACACTTTCTGTCCTGGCTGGTATACAGTCAGCACAGCCTTTGGTCATGCCAAGCTTTTTGCAATTCTTGGCTGGCCTCCAGGTTTTTGGTTGCCTTTTTCATGTACTCTGCCATCCGGGAGCGGAGACCAAGTACATAGTCCATCACATCTTGTTTGGGGGCTTGAGAGGTAACTCCCAGCCCTCTTTTACCAAACATAGTGGACCTCTCACAGGATGCCCAAACAGAAGCTCAAATGGGCTGTAGCCAACCCCCTTCTGTGGAACCTCTCTGTATGCAAACAAAAGGCAAGGAAGAAGAAGGTCCCATTTCCGCCTAAGCTTCTCTGGGAGTCCTTTAATCATTCCTTTCAAGGTCTTGTTGAAGCGTTCAACTAAACCATTGCATTGTGGGTGATAGGGGTGGTGAACTTATAAGTTACACCACACTCCTTCCACATTGCTTTCAGATATCCTGACATGAAGTTGGTACCTCTGTCAGAAATGACCTCCTTTGGAAAACCCACTCTGGAGAAAACTCCAATGAGGGCTCTTGCCACCACAGGTGCTGTGGTGGTCCTCAGGGGAATTGCCTCTGGGTACCTGGTGGCATGATCCACTACCACCAGGATAAATCTGTGCCCAGATGCAGTCTGAGGGTCAAGGGGACCAACAATGTCAATCCCTACCCTTTCAAAGGGTACCCCCACCACAGGTAGTGGTATCAGGGGGCCTTTGTTGTGCCACCTGCCTTACCACTGGCTTGGCAAGTGACACAGGAGCGACAAAACTCCTTTGTGTCCTCTGACATATGTGGCCAATGAAAATGTGGAACAAGCCTGTCCCAGGTCTTGTTTTGGCCCAAGTGTCCTGCTAAAGGGATGTCATGTGCTAAGGTCAAGAGGAACCCCCTAAACTTCTGAGGTATTACCAACCTCCTGGTGGCTCCAGGGGCTGGGTCTCTACCCTCAGAATATAGGAGTCCCTCATCCCAATAAACTTTATGGGACCCACTAGCACTCCCAGCAGCCTCAGCAGCAGCCTGCTGTCTGAGGGGTTCAAGAGAGGGGCAGCACTGTTGCTCCTTGCTCAGATCTTCCCTGGAAGGGCCCCTGCCCCCAAGAACTCAACCTGGTCAGGTTCAAGTCCCTCTGGGGCAGTTCCTTCTTCAGGTTCTGCTTCACCTCCCTCTGGAAGTGAATCCTTGATCTGAGACAGAGGGGAAGGCACTGCCTTAACCCTACTGCTCCTCCTCTTGGGAAGCATCTGGTCCATTGTTCCAGGATCCAGAGCTGGTTCAGTGTCATGCATTCTTGCTTGTGACCTGGTCACAGCAAATACCTCTGCAGGGATGCCCAACATCTCAGCATGAGTCCATAACTCTACTTCAGACCAGGCTGAAGTCTCTAGATCATTGCCCAATAGACATTCTACAGGGAGGTCTGCACTAACTACAACCTTCTTGAGGCCAGTTACCCCTCCCCAGGAGAAATTCACAACTGCCAGACTATGGTTGGTCTGGACATTGCTTGCATTGGTCACCTGGTACATTTCACCCAGGATGATCTGTCCAGGGTCCACTAGGTCCTCTGCCACCATGGTGACACTAGCACCTGTGTCCCTAAATGCCAAAGCCTGTTTGCCATTTATCAAAGGCTGCTGTTTGTACTTGCCCAGATTACTGGGGCTTACTAGGAAGGACATATCAATGTTTCCCTCACAAATCAGCATTGCCTGAGTGGTCACTCTGACTAGGTCAGAATCCACTTCAGAACCCAGGGTCAACCCTACTACACCCTTATTCTGAGTACCACCTCCACCAGTAGCTGAGCTAGGGGGCACAGTTGCCTTAGGGGCAGGAGTGGTGGTGGTTTGGTCTTTGGACTTTGTACAATCAGAAGTCCAGTGCCCTTTCTGTTTACAGAATTTGCACCAGGGCTTCTTTTGGCCTTTTCCCTTGTTGGACTGTGACTCCCCACCAGATGCAGATTTTTGGGGCCCTTGTGAAGACTTCTGGTCTTTTGACTTATCCCCACCTTTCTCAGGGCCTTTAGGATCTTGCTTCTTAGTGTCACCCCCTTGGTTCTGGGTTTTCTGCCTCACCCTGGTTCTGACCCATTTGTCTGCCTTCTTTCCCAATTCTTGGGGAGAGGTCAGATCAGAGTCCACCAGGTACTGATGCAACAACTGGTTCTGGCAATTATTTAGGATCTGTTCTCTCATCATCAGATTATACAATCCCTTGAAATCAGTAACCCTACTGCCAACCAGCCAACCCTCTAGAGCCTTGGTTGCACAATCAACAAAGTCAGTCCAGTCCTGAGTCTGTGCCTTCTGGGTATCTCTGAACTTTAACCTGTACTGCTCAGTGGTTAAGCCAAACCCATCTATCAGTGCACTCTTCAGGACCTCATAATCATCAGCATCCTCCTCTCTAACAGTGAGGAGCTTGTCTCTTCCTTTATCTGAAAAGGAGAGCCACAAGATTGCTGCCCACTGCTTTTGGGGGACCTGCTGTACTCTACAGGCCCTCTCCATAGCAGTTATCCATTTGTGGATATCATCCCCACTCTGGTAGGGAGGAACAACCTTGCTCAGGTTCCTATGGTCAGGGACATATTCTCTGCCTCTAGGGACACTGTTGCTGCCACCAGGGGGTTCTAAACCCTCTTTTCTAGAAGCTCTCTGGATCTCCAGGGCTTCCTATCCAGTGCCAACTGCTTGGTTCTGAGGGCCACTCTGGCTTCCTCATACTGGAGCAGTTTGCACCTTCTCTCAGAGGAGGTCTCTCTTAAGGGAAAGTATGAGTTCCTCTGCTGGACAAATTCTCTGCCAGAGTGATAAGAGTGGTCAGATTCCCTGGAAGGGGATCTGTGCCTCTCCTCCTCTCTGTCAGTTCTCTTATGGAGAATTCCTCTGTCCTTTTCAGGCCCCTTGGAGCCTGGCCCTTCAATCACAGAGTCTTGGTCATTCTGATTTTCATCATCTGACCCAGATACTATGACTGACCCACCCACTGATTCAAACCCTTTAGCTCCTAGAGCCAATCTAAGGTCATCTGCTGTCAGCAGATCTATCAGGTGGAGTGTTGAGGGACTCTGTCCTATCCTCAGGTGTCTGTCAACACACATGGCTCTCAAGTCAGAGAAAGCCATGTCCTTATACTGAGGCTGAGTGGATCCACTGGGTCCACCCTTTAAGGACATTCTAGTGTTGTGCAGTGTTGTACTACCTACACTAGTTTGTGGCCTACTGATCCTAGCTTGAGCTGTGGAAAGGGTGTGCTATCCCTTGGCACACAGCTCTAAGTTCAGTAGAACTTATTGATACTAAGCTTGACTTTATATGTACCTTGAGTACCTATAATGGTTTTCAGTTAGTAATTCAAATAGAGATTTTCTGGTAAAACAATGGCAAGCTGGAATCCCACACGCTGCCCACCAATGTGAGAAGTTGGCCTGGTATATGCTGTTCACTAATTAAAGTGGACACCTTGCACCAGGGCAAATCGACTCTTATGGTAGATAGGTTTAAGACAACCTTTTAAAGAAAGCTATCCTAGTGGTAGCTGTGGAGAGCAGCCTTCAGGCTAAGTCTCGGAGGAATGTAAAGCAGCTTGTTTTACCATATAATCTCTTGAATCACCAAATGAAAAGACACCACACAGGTATATATATCAAATATATATGTATTTATTTCTAAATAACTCTCTACTAATCTCTTTATGAGATTAGAAGACAAACATATGCACAAATCAACGTTTCACAATAAGTTAAGCACAAAATATGGCTGGGGCCCTAGGGGCGTACCAGACCATATACTAAGTAAGAGACTTAGAAACAACGACTTGCAAGGAGACAAGGCCTAGGGCCTTCAGAAGTGCTGGGGCCTCACGAAACCACCCAAGGCAGGTAAGTAAAGGACCCACGGGGGACGCGTGCAGTGTGGATACACAGGCGCGAATCGCCGTTAACTTCAATGGGGCAAGTCGCGGTTGGAAATAAAGAGTTTTAGGATACTTCGGGAGAACCTACAAGCAAGTCACTTACAGGGTAAGTAGTTCTAGGGCCCACACCCACAGGAGCACCGTAGTGCTGGAGTTACCTCACCCAGGGAAGCCGGGTGCACAGGTGTCCTTTGGTGTCGGGTCGCGGCGTCGTTTTCAATGGCGAACAAAGAAGACTTGCTGCTTGCGGGAGCTGAAGAAGTGTCCGGTGGAATCCAAGCCTGGATTCTGAAGAAGGATGACCTGAAAGCAGAGGGGACAGTGTTCAAAGTCACTTGGCAGTGACCCGGGGCAAGGAAGATGGATGCCCACCGTCGTCGGTCGCTTCAGGTCGGTTGCAGGTGCCTTGACTCTTCAGCCACGTGGTCCAGGAGGCGTCGACGACGACCAGGAGCTGGATTCGGTGTGTCCCTCGACGTCTGCAGCTGACTGCGGTGTCGGCAACTCGATCGGAGCCAACAAGCCTTGGCAGCCGCAAGTCTCGGGGAGATGAAGAAAAGTCGATGGCGCAGACCAGCAAGGTCTGAGGGACTCACCCAGCGAGGGTAAGTCAGGGCAGGCCTGGAGCAACCAGGGGAGCCCTTTGGTTTCTTTAAGAAGTCTTCTGGGGACCCACAAGCCAGCGGGCAAGGGATCGCGAAGACACCTCGGGCGGAATCACTCAACAGGGGCCCACGGTCACTCGGGACGGTGTAGGCCTCTGATCTTCGGAGGGATTCCTGCTGGAGGTCGGGACCACACGTGGTCCAAAGCACAAGTTCGTAGAACGTTGTGAAGGGGTTGCACTCGACAATAGTGCACGGTACCCAGGGGTCGCGGTTCCTCGTTACTCGTGGGGTCCACTTGCCTCAGCTTCGCTGGGGACTCACGATGGCCTGGGAGAGGTCAGGAAATCCACTTCTTGGGCTGCAGGGACTTCGGACTCCGGCGGGAGCGGCGTAGTTTGCGACCGTCGTTGTCGTTTTTGGTGCCTGCCAAGCAGGGGAGTCACTCCTTGACTCCAAGGGAGATTCTTCTGTCTTCCAAAGGTAGTGGAACGTCGAAGGGCCAGGATTCTTCTGTAGAGCGTCGTCCAGGGGTTATCTGCTTTGCAATGGCAAGGTTCCCCCTCTTATACTAAAAGAGGGGATGGACTAGCTCTATGACCCCACCTATGGGAGGGTCAAGGGAGGGGTGGCTACACCCACTTCCCTTTGTCCAGTTTCGCGCCAGAGCAGGGGCAGGTAGCCCCTGAGCTGGTTTGAACTGGCATATGCACAGAGGAGCCTTCTGCTCCCCCAGTGCAGGACTTCAAAGCACTCTAAGAGTGCACCCACCCAGCCCCAATACACTAAACCCTGTCTGGAAGGTGGTTACACCTCCCTGTGACAGGATGCCTATTGTTGGGCTTCCTCCACTGCGAGTTTCGGTCATCAGCAGGAGGGCAGCCCAGTGTCTGTGACTGGTGGCATCCATTTTGTGATGCCAGGGCTCTTTAGGATTCTACCGCGTTTCCACAGCAGGTACATGTCTTATCCCTCTAGAAGGGTGGAATGCTACCCCCGCCGCCAAGATTGGCGGGGGGTAGTATTCCAAGATGTTTGACACCAAACACGACATGTTTTGATGCAGCCATTCCAAAGTTAGCATTTACCGCGAGGATATAATGCACTTAAATAGTATATGGTTTAACCGCATCCACAAACAGCACCAGAGAATAGACTCTGAGAGCTGCAGAGGGGCCCTGCTCAGGCAGAGGCACCCCCTCACATAGAAGCCAAGCACCCTGCCCTCAGGATTGATAGGGCCTGCCTTAGGGGTGACTGATAGGTTTATATGTGTGTGCAGGAGAGATATAGGAAACCTATATCTCAGTGAGGGGTGCTAGCACCACCTCACCCAGGCTGCAGTAGCAGGCCTGTGGTGTCAGATTTAGACTGCTTCCCAGGGGTGGCATAACACATGCTGCAGCCCCTGGTAGGCCTGTGAAGTACCTATGCCCTTGGCACCTAAGGTACCATATACTAGGGACTCATAAGGCACCACAGTATCCAATCACTAGTGCACCTAGAGTGCACTCCATGTCGTTTAGAGAGAACAGAGAGGCTGGGGCCCTGATTGGCAGGGACCCAGCCAGACTATAGCCAGAAACCAGTGCTAACATCAGAAAAAAAGTGGGGGCAACATAAGAGGCAGATCCTACTCTCCTACAGGTGGGGATAAGTCAAAAGACCAGAAGTCTTCACAAGGGCCCCAAAAATCTGCATCTGGTGGGGAGTCACAGTCCAACAAGGGAAAAGGCCAAAAGAAGCCCTGGTGCAAATTCTGTAAACAGAAAGGGCACTGGACTTCTGATTGTACCAAGTCCAAAGACCAAACCACCACCACTCCTGCCCCTAAGGCAACTGTGCCCCCTAGCTCAGCTACTGGTGGAGGTGGTACGCAGAATAAGGGTGTAGTAGGGTTGACCCTGGGTTCTGAAGTGGATTCTGACCTAGTCAGAGTGACCACTCAGGCAATGCTGATTTGTGATGGAAACATTGATATGTCCTTCCTAGTAAGCCCCAGTAATCTGGGCAAGTACAAACAGCAGCCTTTGATAAATGGCAAACAGGCTTTGGCATTTAGGGACACAGGTGCTAGTGTCACCATGGTGGCAGAGGACCTAGTGGACCCTGGACAGATCATCCTGGGCGAAATGTACCAGGTGACCAATGCAAGCAATGTCCAGACCAACCATAGTCTGGCAGTTGTGAATTTCTCCTGGGGAGGGGTAACTGGCCCCAAAAGGTTGTAGTCAGTGCAGACCTCCCTGTAGAATGTCTGTTGGGCAATGATCTAGAGACTTCAGCCTGGTCTGAAGTAGAGTTATGGACTCATGCTGAGATGTTGGGCATCCCTGCAGAGGTATTTGCAGTGACCAGGTCACAAGCAAGAATGCATAACACTGAACCAGCTCTGGATCCTGGAACAATGGACCAGATGCTTCCCAAGAGGAGGAGCAGTAGGGTTAAGGCAGTGCCTTCCCCTCTGTCTCAGATCAAAGATTCACTTCCAGAGGGAGGTGAAGCAGAACCTGAAGAAGGAACTGCCCCAGAGGGACTTGAACCTGACCAGGTTGAGTTCTTGGGGGCAGGGGGCCCTTCTAGGGAAGATCTGAGTAAGGAGCAACAGTGCTGCCCTCTCTTGAACCCCTCAGACAGCAGGCTGCTGCTGAGGCTGCTGGGAGTGCTAGTGGGTCCCATAAAGTTTATTGGGATGAGGGACTCCTATATTCTGAGGGTAGAGACCCAGCCCCTGGAGCCACCAGGAGGTTGGTAATACCTCAGAAGTTTAGGGGTTCCTCTTGACCTTAGCACATGATATCCCTTTAGCAGGTCACTTGGGCCAAAACAAGACCTGGGACAGGCTTGTTCCACATTTTCATTGGCCACATATGTCAGAGGACACAAAGGAGTTTTGTCGCTCCTGTGTCACTTGCCAAGCCAGTGGTAAGGCAGGTGGCACCACAAAGGCCCCTGATACCACTACCTGTGGTGGGGGTACCCTTTGAAAGGGTAGGGATTGACATTGTTGGTCCCCTTGACCCTCAGACTGCATCTGGGCACAGATTTATCCTGGTGGTAGTGGATCATGCCACCAGGTACCCAGAGGCAATTCCCTGAGGACCACCACAGCCCCTGTGGTGGCAAGAGCCCTCATTGGAGTTTTCTCCAGAGTGGGTTTCCCAAAGGAGGTCATTTCTGACAGAGGTACCAACTTCATGTCAGGATATCTGAAAGCAATGTGGAAGGAGTGTGGTGTAACTTATAAGTTCACCACCCCTATCACCCACAATGCAATGGTTTAGTTGAACGCTTCAACAAAACCTTGAAAGGAATGATTAAAGGACTCCCAGAGAAGCTTAGGCGGAAATGGGACCTTCTTCTTCCTTGCCTGTTGTTTGCATACAGAGAGGTTCCACAGAAGGGGGTTGGTTACAGCCCATTTGAGCTTCTGTTTGGGCATCCTGTGAGAAGTCCACTATGTTTGGTAAAGAGGGCTGGGAGTTACCTCTCAAGCCCACCAAACAAGATGTGATGGACTATGTACTTGGTCTCCGCTCCCGGATGGCAGAGTACATGAAAAAGGCAACCAAAAACCTGGAGGCCAGCCAAGAATTGCAAAAAGCTTGGCATGACCAAAAGGCTGTGCTGACTGTATACCAGCCAGGACAGAAAGTGTGGGTGTTGGAACCTGTGGCCCCAGCAGCCCTCCAGGACAAGTGGAGTGGCCCCCATACAATAGTTGAACAGAAGGGAGAAGTCACCTATCTGGTGAATCTTGGAACTCCCAGGAGCCCCCTAAGGGTGCTTCATGTCAACAGATTAAAGCCATATGTTGACAGGGCTGACATGGGCTTGCTCATGGCAACTGATGAGGACCAGGAGGAGGAGAGTGACCCTCTCCCTGACCTGCTCTCTCAGAACCCTGATGATGGGTCAGTAGATGGTGTTGCTTTGGCAAGCAGCCTCACTGACCATCAGCAAACTGAGTGCAGACAAGTTCTGCAACAGTTTAGACATATGTTTAGCCTGACCCCTAGTCAGACTACCTGGTGCACCCATGAGGTGGACACTGGGGACAGTCTGCCTGTCAAGAATAAAATCTACAGGCAACCTGACCATGTCAGGGACTGTATCAGGACTGAAGTCCAGAAAATGTTGGAGTTAGGCGTGATTGAGCCTTCAGATAGCCCTTGGGCTAGCCCAGTAGTCCTGGTACCCAAGCCTCATACCCAGGGTGGTAAGAAAGAAATGAGGTTTTGTGTAGACTACAGAGGCCTCAATGCAGTCATTAGGACTGATGCCTATCCCATACCAAGGGCAGATGAGCTGATTGATACTTTGGCCTCAGCCAAGTATCTAAGCACATTTGACCTAACAGCTGGCTACTGGCAAATCAGATTAGCTGATGATGCAAAAGCCAAAACAGCATTTTCGACCCCTGGTGGGCACTACCACTTTGTGGTGATGCCCTTTGGATTGAAAAATGCACCTGCCACTTTTCAGAGGTTGGTGAATAAAGTTCTGGCAGGGATGGAAACTTATTGCTCAGCTTATCTAGATGATATTGCTGTCTTTAGTTCCTCCTGGCAGGATCACCTGGTCCACCTCAGAAATGTTTTGGAGGCCCTGCAGAAAGCAGGCCTCACTATCAAGGCCACCAAGTGCCAGATAGGGCAGAGTCAGGTTGTGTACCTGGGCCACCTTGTAGGTGGAGGCCAGGTTCAGCCTTTACAGAGCAAAATCCAAACCATAATGGAATGGGTTGCTCCAACCACCCAGACACAGGTGAGAGCCTTCTTAGGCCTGACTGGGTACTATAGGAGGTTTGTCAAGGGATATGGATCTATAGTGACCCCCTTGAATGATCTGACCTCAAAGAGAATGCCAAAAAGGTTCAGTGGACAGCTAGCTGTCAAAAGGCATTTGAAGACCTAAAGCAGGCCATGTGCACTGCCCCCATCTTACAGAGTCCAGACTACACCAAAAGTTCATTGTCCAAACAGATGCTTCTGAGCTGGGTGTGGGAGCTGTACTGTCTCAACTGAATGATGAAGGTCAAGACCAGCCAGTAGCTTTTATTAGCAGAAGGCTGACCCCTAGAGAGAAACGTTGGTCAGCTATAGAGAGGAGGCCTTTGCTGTGGTATGGGCCCTGAAGAAGCTGAGGCCATACTTGTTTGGTACTCACTTCATAGTTCAGACTGACCACAAGCCCCTCCTATGGCTAAAGCAGATGAAAGGTGAAAACCCAAAACTTTTGAGGTGGTCCATTTCCCTACAGGGGATGGACTATACAGTGGAACATAGGCCTGGGACCCAACATGCCAATGCAGATGGACTCTCAAGGTATTTCCACTTTGAACACGAAGACTCAACTGGTCAAGGTTAGTTTAGTGTCCCTGCGTTTGGGGGGTTGTGTAGGAGAGTAGGATCTGCCTCTTATGTTGCCCCCACTTTTTTCTGATGTTAGCACTGGTTTCTGGCTATAGTCTGGCTGGGTCCCTGCCAATCAGGGCCCCAGCCTCTCTGTTCTCTCTAAACGACATGGAGTGCACTCTAGGTGCACTAGTGATTGGATACTGTGGTGCCTTATGAGTCCCTAGTATATGGTACCTTAGGTGCCAAGGGCATAGGTACTTCACAGGCCTACCAGGGGCTGCAGCATGTATTATGCCACCCCTGGGAAGCAGTCTAAATCTGACACCACAGGCCTGCTACTGCAGCCTGGGTGAGGTGGTGCTAGCACCCCTCACTGAGAGATAGGTTTCCTATATCTCTCCTGCACACACATATAAACCTATCAGTCACCCCTAAGGCAGGCCCTATCAATCCTGAGGGCAGGGTGCTTGGCTTCTATGTGAGGGGGTGCCTCTGCCTGAGCAGGGCCCCTCTGCAGCTCTCAGAGTCTATTCTCTGGTGCTGTTTGTGGATGCGGTTAAACCATATACTATTAAGTGCATTATATCCTCGCGGTAAATGCTAACTTTGGAATGGCTGCATCAAAACATGTCGTGTTTGGTGTCAAACATCTTGGAATACTACCCCCCCGCCAATCTTGGCGGCGGGAGTAGCATTCCACCCTTCTAGAGGGATAAGACATGTACCTGCTGTGGAAACGCGGTAGAATCCTAAAGAGCCCTGGCATCACAAAATGGATGCCACCAGTCACAGACACTGGGCTGCCCTCCTGCTGATGACCGAAACTCGCAGTGGAGGAAGCCCAACAATAGGCATCCTGTCACAGGGAGGTGTAACCACCTCCCAGACAGGGTTTAGTGTATTGGGGCTGGGTGGGTGCACTCTTAGAGTGCTTTGAAGTCCTGCACTGGGGGAGCAGAAGGCTCCTCTGTGCATATGCCAGTTCAAACCGGCTCAGGGGCTACCTGCCCCTGCTCTGGCGCGAAACTGGACAAAGGGAAGTGGGTGTAGCCACCCCTCCCTTGACCCTCCCATAGGTGGGGTCATAGAGCTAGTCCATCCCCTCTTTTCAGTATAAGAAGGGGAACCCTTGAACTTGCTAGTTAGATAACCCCTGGATGACGCTCTACAGAAGAATCCTGGCCCTTCGACGTTCCACTACCTTTGGAAGACAGAAGAATCTCCCTTGGAGTCAAGGAGTGACTCCCCTGCTTGGCAGGCACCAAAAACGACAACAACGGTCGCAAACTACGCCGCTCCCGCCGGAGTCCGAAGTCCCTGCAGCCCAAGAAGTAGATTTCCTGACTTTTCCAAGGCCATCGTGAGTTCCCAGCGAAGCTGAGGCAAGTGGACCCCACGAGTGACGAGGAACCGCGACCCCTGGGTACCGTGCACTATTGTCAAGTGCAACCCCTTCACAACATTCCACGAACTTGTGCTTTGGACCACGTGTGGTCTTGACCTCTAGCAGGAACCCCTCCGAAGATCAGAGGCCTACACCATCCCGAGTGACCGTGGGCCCCTGTTGAGTGATTCCGCCCGAGGTGTCTTTGCGATCCCTTGCCAGCCGACTCGTGGGTCCCCAGAAGACTTCTTAAAGAAACCAAAGGGCTCCCCTGGTTGCTCCAGGCCTGCCCTGACTTACCCTCGCTGGGTGAGTCCCTCAGTCCTTGCTGGTCTGTGCCATCACCTTTTCTTCATCTCCCCAAGACTTGCTGTTGCCAAGGCTTGTTGGCTCCAATGGAGTTGCAGGCACTGCAGTAAGCTGCAGACTTCGTGGGACACACAGAATCCAGCTCCTGGTCATCGTCGACGCCTCCTGGACCTCGTGGCTGAAGAGTCAAGGCACCCACAACCGACCTGAATCAACCGACGACGGTGGGCATCCATCTTCCTTGCCCCGAGTCACTGCCAAGTGACTTTGAACACTGTCCCCTCTGCTTTCAGGTCATCCTTCTTCAGAATCCAGGCTTGGATTCCACCGGACACTTCTTCAGCTCCCGCAAGCAGCAAGTCTTCTTTGTTCGCCATTGAAAACGACGCCGCGACCCGACACCAAAGGACACCTATGCACCCGGCTTCCCTGGGTGAGGTAACTCCAGCACTACGGTGCTCCTGTGGGTGTGGGCCCTAGAACTACTTACCCTGTAAGTGACTTGCTTGTAGGTTCTCCCGAAGTCTCCTAGAACTCTTAATTTCCAACCGCGACTTGCCCCATTGAAGTTAACGGCGATCCGCGCCTGTGTATCCACACTGCACGCGTCCCCCGTGGGTCCTTTACTTACCTGCCTTGGGTGGTTTCGTGAGGCCCCAGCACTTCTGAAGGCCCTAGGCCTTGTCTCCCTGCAAGTCGTTGTTGCTAAGTCCCTTTTTAGTATATGGTCTGGTACGCCCCTAGGGCCCCAGCCATATTTTGTGCTTAACTTATTGTGAAACGTTGATTTGTGCATATGTTTGTCTTCTAATCTCATAAAGAGATTAGTAGAGAGTTATTTAGAAATAAATACATATATATTTGATATATATACCTGTGTGGTGTCTTTTCATTTGGTGATTCAAGAGATTATATGGTAAAACAAGCTGCTTTACATTCCTTCAAGACTTAGCCTGAAGGCTGCTCTCCACAGCTACCACTAGGATAGGTTTCTTTAAAAGGTTGTCTTAAACCTATCTACCATAAGAGTCGATTTGCCCTGGTGCAAGGTGTCCACTTTAATTAGTGAACAGCATATACCAGGCCAACTTCTCACAGTCGATAAGATGGTCATTGGATTCAGGAGCATCAGCTCTGCTGGTGCTCCTGGATCTGTCCGCCGCGTTCGACACGGTCGACTCACTCCATATTGACCAAGAGACTACAAGGGGTGGGCTTTGGTGGGATAGTGCTGTCCTGGTTGACATCCTACCTGAGCGGGCGTACTCAGCGAGTTGCCCTTCAACCGTTTGAATCTAAACCAAAACAGCTCTGGTGCGGCGTCCCCCAGGGCTCAGCTTTGAGCCCTCTGCTTTTTAACCTATACTTAGTTCCACTGTTTTCCCTGATTGCCAACTGGGGTGTGAAGGCAATTTCCTACGCTGATGACACCCAGTTGGTCTTTCCGTTTAAAGAGCGATCGACAGAGGCCTTTAAGAACTTCAAGGGCTGTCTGCGCGATATAGCTCTATGGATGAACTCAAATAAATTAAAACTTAACGCTGGGAAGACAGAGGTTCTGTTTTTGGGAAAGGCCCAGTGCCAGACTCTGATTTATGGTGGCCGTCAGAAATGGGCCCACCACCATCACCTGCCACACGCATCCGTAATTTAGGGGTGAGATGGGAGGCGGACCTCTCTTTCTCAGCCCAAATACAGCAGAGTCTCTGCAATCTGTTTCAGTAAATTAAAAACCTTAGGAAAGTGTTACACTTCCTACCGGAAGATTGCCGCAAATCAGTAGTCCATGCCACAGTTACATCTAGGCTGGACTACGTAAATAGCTTATATCTTGGCCTCCCCAATTATGCCATCTGTCGCCTTCAGATGATACAGAATGCGGATGCGAGACTGGTTTGTCGCATACCTTTTCGACACCATGTCTCTCCGCACCTACAGAAGCTTCACTGGCTTCCAGTGGAGAGGAGAATAAAGTTTAAGGCCTTGACACTGGCCTACCGGGCCCTCTACGGAAAATGCCCTGGTTATCTGAAAGACAGACTGTGCCTTTATAAGCAAAATCGTACGTTGCGATCCAACTCCCACAATCTGATTTGCATTCCACGCTTTACGAAATCACGCTTGGGCGGCAGAGCATTGTCGGTTAGAACGGCTTCTCTGTGGAATGCTCTACCAGGGTTCCTGCGACAGGCCAAGTCAGAAGCCTGTTTCAGAAAGGCCCTGAAAACATGGCTCTTTATGGCAGACTAATATGGTCTGTTGGACCCCGGTGCTCACTCCGGTTGCAATTACCTGCTGCTTCAGCGCCGGGGCACCCCTGTTTGGGGTAGCTGTTGCGCTTTATAAGCTTCAGTATTACTATTATTATTATTTCTCTTGCTTCTTTCTGCACCTTTCCTTCTCTTTCTGCACTTCTCTTGCCTCTTCCTGCACCTCTTTTGCCTCTTTTTGCACCTTTCTTGCTTCTTTATGCACCTTTCTTCCCCTTTCTGCACTTCTCTTGCCTCTTTCTGCACCTCTCTTCCTCTTTCAGCACCTTTCTTCCTCTTTCTGCACTTCTCTTGCCTCTTTCTGCACTTCTCTAGCCTCTTTCAGCAGTTTTCTTGCCTCTATCTGCGCCTCTCTTGCTTCTTTCTGTACCGCTCTTTCCTTTTTCTGCACTTCTTTTGCCTCTTTCTGTACTTCTATTGCCTCTTTCTGCATTTCTCTTGCATTTTTCTGTGCCTTTCTTCCTCTTTCTGTGCCTTTCTTCCTCTTTCTGCACTTTTCTTCCTATTTCTGAACCTCTCATGCTTCTTTCTGCACTTCTCTTGCTTCTTTCTGCACTTCTGTTGCCTCTTTCTGTACCTCTCTTGCCTCTTTCTGCACCTCTTTTGCCTCTTTCTGCACAATTCTTCCTCTTTCTGCACCTCTCTTGTTTCTTTCTGCACTTCTCTTGCCTCTTTTTGCATCTCTCTTGCCTCTTTCTGCACTTCTCTTCACTCTTTCTACGCTTCTCTTGCCTCTTTCTGCAATTCTCTTGCTTCTTTCTGCACTTTTTGTTCTCTTTCTGCACCTCTCTTGCTTCTTTCAGCATTTTTCTTACTTCTTTCTGCACCTCTCTTGCTTTTTTCTGCACTCCTCTTGCCTCTTTCTGCATTTCACTTGCCTCTTTCTGCACCTCTCTTGCCTCTTTCTGCACCTCTCTTGCCTCTTTCTGTGCTTCTCTTGCCTCTTTCTGCAAATCTCTTGCTTCTTTCTGCACCCCTCTTGCCTCTTCCGGCACCTCTCTTGCTTCTTTCTGCCCTTCTCTTGCTTCTTTCTGCACCTCACTTGCTTCTTTCTGCACCCCTCTTGCCTCTTTCTGTATGTCTCTTGCCTCTTTCTGCACTTCTCTTGCCCTTTCTGCACTTCTCTTGCCTCTTTCTGTACCGTTGTTACTCTTTCTGCAGTTCTATTTCTTCTTTCTGCACCTCTCTTGCCTCTTTCTGCACCTCTCTTGCTTTTTTCTGCACTTCTCTTGCTTTTTTCTGCATCCCTCTTGACTCTTTCTGCACTTCTCCTGCCTCTTTCTGCATTTCTCTTGCCTCTTTCTGTACATTTCGCCCTCTTTCTGAACCTCTGTTGCTTCTTTCTGCACTTCTCTTGCTTCTTTCTGTACCTCTCTTGCTTTTTTCTGTACCTCTCTTGCCTCTTTCTGCACCCCTCTTGCTTCTTCGTGCACCTCTCTTGCCTCTTTCTGCACATCTTTTGCCGTTTTCTGCACCTCATTTGCCTCTTTCTGTGCTTCTCTTGCCTCTTTCTGCACTTGTCTTGCCTCGTTTAACACCTCACTTGCTTCTTTCTGCATCTCACTCTCTTCTTTCTGCACCTCTCTTGCTTCTTTCTGCACTTCTCTTGCTTCTTTCAGTACCTTTCTTCCTCTTTCTGCACTTTTTTTATCTTTCTGTACATTTCTTCCTCTTTTTGCACCTTTCTTCCTCTTTCTGCACTTCTCTTGCCTCTTTCTGCACATCTCGTTCCTCTTTCTGTACCTCACTTGCCTCTTTCTGCACCTCTTTGGCCTCTTTTGCACCTCTCTTGCTTCTGTATTCACCTCACTTGCTTCTTTCTGCACGTCTCTTGCCTCTTTCTATACCTCTCCTACTTCTTTCTGCACCTCTCTTGCTTCTTTCTGCACTTCTCTTGCCTCTTTCTGCACCTTTCTTTCCTCTTTCTGAATTTCTCTTTCTTCTTTCTGCACCTCTCTTGCCTTTTTCTGTACCCCTCTTGCCTCTTTCTGCACCTCTCTTGCCTCTTTATGCACCTCTCTTGCCTCTTTCTGCACATCTGTTGCTTCTTTCTACACCCCTCTTGTATACTGAAACAAAGCAGGGGTAATGTTTAGCACAGGGTATGTTGTGGCGCTAACCTGATATCGTGAGTTTCACAAGCGAAGGTAATCTGTGCGGTGCAACAGGTGAGGGAAAACCCCTAAGCCCTCAATAGTGGACAAGGGTCCGTTTCACACAAATGACAGCACATCCTGTGCACACGCACATAAGTATTTACAAAGACAGGTAATTATTGTCAACAGGAGAACAATGAAGAGTAGTTCTTGTCCTTCAAGTGTTGTTTTTAATGTAAGTTACTTCAGCGGCCAGCCAACACGTGTTTCGTCAGTGGGTGTAAAACCCAAGACTTCTTCAGGGCTTACAAATAAAAAGGGGTCACACTTCAGACCTTATCACTGGTGATAATTCCGACCCAGCGGGTCTTAGAAGCCAATGTTTTTTGTCACTTCCGGTATACTCGGTGCCGGAGAATTCAACCACTGGGTGTACTCGCCTGAGCTGGTTAGCGGCGGATGACACCACGGTCTCTGTGGCCGAACTGAGGCAGACAGAGTTGATACTGTGGAAATATTTTACCTCTTTGGCATACGAAGCCCGATTAAGATGTTAAATACTGGTCCTAACATACGATTTATTGGAGATTTCTAACCACGAGGAGATTAATGGTTTCAAAAAACATTGGCTGTTGACAATAATTACCTGTCTTTGTAAATACTTATGAGCGTGTGCACAGGATTTGCTGTCACCCCTCTTGTATCTTTGTGCCCCTCTTTTACTTCTTTCTGCACCTTTCTTGCTTCTTTCTGCACCCATCTTGCCTCTTTCTGCACCTCTCTTGCCTCTTTCTGCACCTCATTTGCCTCTTTCTGCACTTCTCTTGCCTCGTTCAATACCTCACTTGCTACTTTCTGCATCTCACTCTCTTCTTTCTGCACCTCTCTTGCATATTTCTGTACTTCTCTTGCTTATTTCAGCACCTTTCTTCCTCTTTCTGCACCTTTTTAAAATCTTTCTGCTCCTTTCTTCCTCTTTTGGCACCTTTCTTTCTCTTTCTGCACTTCTCTTGCCTCTTTCTGCACCTCTCGGTCCTCTTTCTGTACCTCACTTGCCTCTTTCTGCACCTCTTTAGCCTCTTTCTGCACCTCTCTTGCTTCTATATTCACTTCATTTGCTTCTTTCTGTACCTCTCTTGCCTCTTTCTATACCTCTCCTACTTCTTTCTGCACCTCTCTTGCTTCTTTCTGCACTTCTCTTGCCTCTTTCTGCCCCTTTTTCTGAATTTCTCTTTCTTCTTTCTGCACCTCTCTTGCCTTTTCCTGTATCCCTCATGCCTTTTTCTGCACCTCTCTTGCCTCTTTCTGCACCTCTCTTGCCTTTTTTTGCGCTTCTCTTGCCTCTTTCTGCACATATGTTGCTTCTTTCTGCACCCCTCTTGCGTCTTTTTGTCCCTCTCTTGCTTCTTTCTGCACCTTTCTTGCTTCTTTCTGCACACCTCTTGCCTCTTTCTACACCGCTCTTGCCTCTTTCTGCGCCTCTCTTGCCTCTTTCTGCACTTCTGTTGCCTCTTATTGCAACTCTTTTGCCTCTTTCTGCACTTCTGATGCCTCTTTCTGCACCTCTCTTGCTTCTTTCTGCACTTGTCTTGCTTCTTTCTGCATATCTCTTGTTTCTTTCTGCACCCCTCTTGCTTCTTTCTGTACTTCTTTTGCTTCTTTCTGCACTTCTCTTGCCTCTTTCTGCACTTAACTTGCCTTTCTGCACTTCTCTTGCCTCTTTCTGCACTTCTCTTGCCTCTTTAGGCACATTTCTTCCTCTTTTCGCAACTCTCTTGCTTCTTTCATCACTTCTCTTGCCTCTTTTTGTACCTCTCTTGCCTCTTTCTGTACTTCTCTTGCCTCTTTTTGCACTTCTCTTACCTATTTCTGCACTTCTCTTGCTTCTTTCTGTACCTCTCTTGCCTCTTTCTGCACATTTCGGCCTCTTTCTGCATGTCTTTTGCCTCTTTCTACACCTCACTTGCTTCTTTCTGCACCTCACTCTCTTCGTTCTGTACCTCTCTTGCTTCTTTCTGCATTTCTCTTGCTTCTTTCTGTGCCTTTCTTCCTCTTTCTGTGTATTTATTCCTCTTTCTGCACCTTCTTCCTCTTTCAGCACCTTTCTTCTTCTTTCTGCACTTCTCCAGCCTCTTTCTGCACCTCTCTTGCCTCTTTCTGCATCTCTCTTGCTTCTTTCTGCACCTCTCTTGCCTGTTTCTGCACCTCTCTTGCTTCTTTCTTCACCTCTATTGCCTCTTTCTACACTTCTCTTGCCTCTTTCTGCAATTCTCTTGCCTCTTTCTGCACATTTCGTTCTCTTTCTGCACCTCTCTTGCTTCTTTCTGCACTTCTCTTGCTTCTTTCTGCACTCTCTTGCTTTTTTCTGCACTCCACTTGCTTCTTTCTGCACTTCTCTTGCCTCTTTCTGCACTTCTCTTGCCTCTTTAGGCACATTTCTTCCTCTTTCTGCAACTCTCTTGCTTCTTTCATCACTTCTCTTGCCTCTTTTTGCACCTCTCTTGCCTCTTTCTGTACTTCTCTTGCCTCTTTCTGCACTTCTCTTGCTTCTTTCTGCACCTCTCTTGCCTCTTTCTGCACATTTTGGCCTCTTTCTGCACATCTATTGCCTCTTTCTGCACCTCTCTTGCCTCTTTCTGTGTTTCTCTTGCCTCCTTCTGCACCTCTCTTGCCTCTTTAGGCACATTTCTTCCTCTTTCTGCAACTCTCTTGATTCTTTCATCACTTCTGTTGCTTCTTTTTGTACCTCTCTTGCCTCTTTCTGTACTTCTCTTTCCTCTTTCTGCACTTCTCTTGCCTCTTTCTGCACTTCTCTTGCTTCTTTCTGTACCTCTCTTGCCTCTTTCTGCACATTTCGACCTCTTTCTGCATGTCTTTTGCCTCTTTCTTCAACTCACTTGCTTTTTTCTGCACCTCACTCTCTTCTTTCTGCACCTCTCTTGCTTCTTTCTGCATTTCTCTTGCTTCTTTCTGTGCCTTTCTTCCTCTTTCTGTGCATTTTTTCCTCTTTCTGCACCTCTCTTGCTTCTTTATGCACCTCTCTTGCCTGTTTCTGCACATCTCTTGCCTCTTTCTACACCTCCCTTGCTTCTTTCTGCACCTCTCTTGCTTCTTTCTCCACCTCTATTGCCTCTTTCTGCACCTCTCTTGCTTCTTTCTGCGCCTCTCTTGCCTCTTTCTGCATTTCTCTTGCTTCTTTCTGCACCTTTCCTTCTCTTTCTGCACTTCTCTTGCCTCTTTCTGCACCTCTTTTGGCTCTTTTTTGCACCTCTCTTGCTTCTTTCTGCACCTCTCTTGCTTCTTTATGCACCTTTCTTCCTCTTTCTGCACTTCTCTTGCCTCTTTCTGCACCTCTCTTCCTCTTTCAGCACCTTTCTTCCTCTTTCTGCACTTCTCTTGCCCCTTTCTGCACCTCTCTAGCCTCTTTCAGCAGTTCTCTTGCCTCTATCTGCACCTCTCTTGCTTCTTTCTGTACCGCTCTTGCCTTTTTCTGCACTTCTCTTGCCTCTTTCTGCACTTCTATTGCCTCTTTCCGCACTTCTCTTGCTTCTTTCTGTGCCTTTCTTCCTCTTTCTGTGCCTTTCTTCCTCTTTCTGCACTTTTCTTCCTATTTCTGAACCTCTCATGCTTCTTTCTGCACTTCTCTTGCTTCTTTCTGCACTTCTGTTGCCTCTTTCTGTACCTCTCTTGCCTCTTTCTGCACCTCTTTTGCCTCTTTCTGCATAATTCTTCCTCTTTCTGCACCTCTCTTGCTTCTTTCTGCACTTCTCTTGCCTCTTTTGCATCTCTCTTGCCTCTTTCTGCACTTCTCTTGACTCTTTCTACGCTTCTCTTGCCTCTCTGCAATTCTCTTGCTTCTTTCTGCACTTTTTGTTCTTTTTCTGCACCTCTCTTGCTTCTTTCAGCATTTTTCTTACTTCTTTCTGCACCTCTCTTGCTTTTTTCTGCACTCCTCTTGCCTCTTTCTGCATTTCTCTTGCCTCTTTCTGTACCTTTCTTGCCTCTTTCTGCACCTCTCTTGCCTCTTTCTGTGCTTCTCTTGCCTATTTCTGTAAATCTCTTGCTTCTTTCTGCACCCCTCTTGCCTCTTCCGGCACCTCTCTTGCTTCTTTCTGCCCTTCTCTTGCTTCTTTCTGCACCTCACTTGCTTCTTTCTGCACCCCTCTTGCCTCTTTCTGTATGTCTCTTGCCTCTTTCTGCACCTCTCTTGCCTCTTTCTGTACTTCTCTTGCCCTTTCTGCACTTCTCTTGCCTCTTTCTGTACCATTGTTACTCTTTCTGCAGTTCTCTTGCCTCTTTCTGCACATCTTTTGCCGTTTTCTGCACCTCATTTGCCTCTTTCTGCACTTCTCTTGCCTCGTTCAATACCTCACTTGCTACTTTCTGCATCTCACTCTCTTCTTTCTGCACCTCTCTTGCATATTTCTGTACTTCTCTTGCTTATTTCAGCACCTTTCTTCCTCTTTCTGCGCCTTTTTAAAATCTTTCTGCTCCTTTCTTCCTCTTTTGGCATCTTTCTTTCTCTTTCTGCACTTCTCTTGCCTCTTTCTGGACCTCTCGGTCCTCTTTCTGTACCTCACTTGCCTCTTTCTGCACCTCTTTGGCCTCTTTCTGCACCTCTCTTGCTTCTATATTCACCTCACTTGCTTCTTTCTGCACTTCTCTTGCCTCTTTTTCTGAATTTCTCTTTCTTCTTTCTGCACCTCACTTGCCTTTTTCTGTATCCCTCTTGCCTCTTTCTGCACCTCTCTTGCCTCTTTCTGCACCTCTCTTGCCTTTTTTTGCGCTTCTCTTGCCTCTTTCTGCACATATGTTGCTTCTTTCTGCACCCCTCTTGCGTCTTTTTGTCCCTCTCTTGCTTCTTTCTGCACACCTCTTACCTCTTTCTACACCGCTCTTGCCTCTTTCTGCGCCTCTCTTGCCTCTTTCTGCACTTCTGTTGCCTCTTATTGCAACTCTTTTGCCTCTTTCTGCACTTCTGTTGCCTCTTTCTGCACCTCTCTTGCTTTTTCTGCACTTGTCTTGCTTCTGTCTGCATATCTCTTGTTTCTTTCTGCACCCTTCTTGCTTCTTTCTGTACTTCTTTTGCTTCTTTCTGCACTTCTCTTGCCTCTTTCTGCACTTAACTTGCCTTTCTGCACTTCTCTTGCCTCTTTCTGCACTTCTCTTGCCTCTTTAGGCACATTTCTTCCTCTTTTCGCAACTCTCTTGCTTCTTTCATCACTTCTCTTGCCTCTTTTTGCACATTTTGGCCTCTTTCTGCATGTCTTTTGCCTCTTTCTTCACCTCACTTGCTTCTTTCTGCACCTCACACTCTTCGTTCTGCACCTCTCTTGCTTCTTTCTGCATTTCTCTTGCTTCTTTCTGTGCCTTTCTTCCTCTTTCTGTGCATTTTTTCCTTTTTCTGCACCTTTTTTCCTCTTTCGGCACCTTTCTTCTTCTTTCTGCACTTCTCCAGCCTCTTTCTGCACCTCTCTTGCCTCTTTCTGCACCTCTCTTGCTTTTTTATGCACCTCTCTTGCCTGTTTCTGCACCTCTCTTGCTTCTTTCTTCACCTCTATTGCCTCTTTCTACACTTCTCTTGCCTCTTTCTGAAATTCTCTTGCCTCTTTCTACACATTTCGTTCTCTTTCTGCACCTCTCTTGCTTCTTTCTACACTTCTCTTGCTTCTTTCTGCACCTCTTGCTTTTTTCTGCACTTCTCTTGCTTTTTTCTGCACTTCTCTTGCCTCCTTCTGCACCTCTCTTGCCTCTTTAGGCACATTTCTTCCTCTTGCTGCAACTCTCTTGCTTCTTTCATCACCTCTCTTGCCTCTTTTTGCACCTCTCTTGCCTCTTTCTGTACTTCTCTTGCCTCTTTCTGCACTTCTCTTGCTTCTTTCTGCACCTCTCTTGCCTCTTTCTGCACATTTCGGCCTCTTTCTGCATGTCTTTTGCCTCTTTCTGCACCTCTCTTGCCTCTTTCTGTGCTTCTCTTGCCTCTTTCTACACTTCTCTTGCCTCTTTAGGCACATTTCTTCCAATTTCTGCAACTCTCTTGCTTCTTTTATCACTTCTCTTGCCTCTTTTTGTACCTCTCTTGCCTCTTTCTGCACTTCTCTTGCGTCTTTCTGTACCTCTCTTGCCTCTTTCTGCACATTTCGGCCTCTTTCTGCATGTCTTTTGCCTCTTTCTTCAACTCACTTGCTTTTTCTGCACCTCACTCTCTTCTTTCTGCACCTCTCTTGCTTCTTTCTGTGCCTTTCTTCCTCTTTCTGTGCATTTTTTCCTCTTTCTGCACCTCTCTTGCTTCTTTATGCACCTCTCTTGCCTGTTTCTGCACATCTCTTGCCTCTTTCTACACCTCCCTTGCTTCTTTTTGCAACTCTCTTGCTTCTTTCTCCACCTCTATTGCCTCTTTCTGCACCTCTCTTGCTTCTTTCTCGCCTCTCTTGCCTCTTTCTGCATTTCTCTTGCTTCTTTCTGCACCTTTCCTTCTCTTTCTGCACTTCTCTTGCCTCTTTCTGCACCTCTTTTGCCTCTTTTTGCACCTCTCTTGCTTCTTTCTGCACCTCTCTTGCTTCTTTCTGCACCTTTCTTCCTCTTTTTGCACTTCTCTTGCCTCTTTCTGCACCTCTCTTCCTCTTTCAGCACCTTTCTTCCTCTTTCTGTACTTCTCGTGCCTCTTTCTGCACCTCTCTTGCCTCTTTCTGCAGTTCTCTTGCCTCTTTCTGCACCTCTCTTGCTTCTTTCTGTACCGCTCTTACCTTTTTCTGCACTTCTCTTGCCTCTTTCTGCACTTCTATTGCCTCTTTCTGCACTTCTCTTGCTTCTTTCTGTGCCTTTCTTCCTCTTTCTGCACCTTTCTTCCTCTTTCTGCGCTTTTCTTCCTATTTCTGAACCTCTCATGCTTCTTTCTGCACTTCTCTTGCTTCTTTCTGCACTTCTGTTGCCTCTTTCTGTACCTCTCTTGCCTCTTTCTGCACCTCTTTTGCCTCTTTCTGCACAATTCTTCCTCTTTCTGCACCTCTCTTGCTTCTTTCTGCACTTCTCTTGCCTCTTTTTGCATCTCTCTTGCCTCTTTCTGCACTTCTCTTGACTCTTTCTACGCTTCTCTTGCCTCTTTCTGCAATTCTCTTGCTTCTTTCTGCACTTTTTGTTCTCTTTCTGCACCTCTCTTGCTTCTTTCAGCATTTTTCTTACTTCTTTCTGCACCTCTCTTGCTTTTTTCTGCACTCCTCTTGCCTCTTTCTGCACCTCTCTTGCCTCTTTCTGCACCTCTCTTGCCTCTTTCTGTGCTTCTCTTGCCTCTTTCTGTAAATCTCTTGCTTCTTTCTGCACCCCTCTTGCCTCTTCCGGCACCTCTCTTGCTTCTTTCTGCCCTTCTCTTGCTTCTTTCTGCACCTCACTTGCTTCTTTCTGCACCCCTCTTGCCTCTTTCTGTATGTCTCTTGCCTCTTTCTGCACCTCTCTTGCTTCTTTCTGCACTTCTCTTGCCCTTTCTGCACTTCTCTTGCCTCTTTCTGTACCGTTGTTACTCTTTCTGCAGTTCTCTTTCTTCTTTCTGCACCTCTCTTGCCTCTTTCTGCACCTCTCTTGCTTCTTTCTGCACTTCTCTTGCTTTTTTCTGCATCCCTCTTGACTCTTTCTGCACTTCTCCTGCCTCTTTCTGTACTTCTCTTGCCTCTTTCTGTACATTTCGCCCTCTTTCTGCACCTCTGTTGCTTCTTTCTGCACTTCTCTTGCTTCTTTCTGTACCTCTCTTGCTTTTTTCTGTACCTCTCTTGCCTCTTTCTGCACCCCTCTTGCTTCTTCCTGCACCTCTCTTGCCTCTTTCTGCACATCTTTGCCATTTTCTGCACCTCATTTGCCTCTTTCTGTGCTTCTCTTGCCTCTTTCTGCACTTGTCTTGCCTCGTTTAACACCTCACTTGCTTCTTTCTGCATCTCACTCTCTTCTTTCTGCACCTCTCTTGCTTCTTTCTACACTTCTCTTGCTTCTTTCAGTACCTTTCTTCCTCTTTCTACGCCTTTTTTAATCTTTCTGTACATTTCTTCCTCTTTTTGCACCTTTCTTCCTCTTTCTCCACTTCTCTTGCCTCTTTCTGCACATCTCGTTCCTCTTTCTGTACCTCACTTGCCTCTTTCTGCACCTCTTTGGCCTCTTTTTGCACCTCTCTTGCTTCTGTATTCACCTCACTTGCTTCTTTCTGCACGTCTCTTGCCTCTTTCTATACCTCTCCTGCTTCTTTCTGCACCTCTCTTGCTTCTTTCTGCACTTCTCTTGCCTCTTTCTGCACCTTTCTTTCCTCTTTCTGAATTTCTCTTTCTTCTTTCTGCACCTCTCTTGCCTTTTTCTGTACCCCTCTTGCCTCTTTCTGCACCTCTCTTGCCTCTTTATGCACCTCTCTTGCCTCTTTCTGCACATCTGTTGCTTCTTTCTACACCCCTCTTCTATACTGAAACAAAGCGGGGGTAATGTTTAGCACAGGGTATGTTGTGGCGCTAACTTGATATCGTGAGTTTCACAAGCGAAGGTAATCTGTGCGGTGCAACAGGTGAGGGAAAACCCCTAAGCCCTCAATAGTGGACAAGGGTCCGTTTCACACAAATGACAGCAAATCCTGTGCACACGCTCATAAGTATTTACAAAGACAGGTAATTATTGTCAACAGGAAAACAATGAAGAGTAGTTCTTGTCCTTCAAGTGTTGTTTTTAATGTAAGTTACTTCAGCGGCCAGCCAACACATGTTTCGTCAGTGGGTGTAAAACCCAAGACTTCTTCAGGGCTTACAAATAAAAAGTGGTCACACTTCAGACCTTATCACTGGTGATAATTCCGACCCAGCGGGTCTTAGAAGCCAATGTTTTTTGTCACTTCCGGTATATTCGGCGCCAGAGAATTTAACCACGGGGTGTACTCGCCTGAGCTGGTTAGCGGCGAATGACACCACGGTCTCTGTGGCCGTACTGAGGCAGACAGAGTTGATACTGTGGAAATATTTTACCTCTTTGGCATACGAAGCCTGATTAAGACGTTAAATACTGGCCCTAACATATGATTTATTGGAGATTTCTAACCACGAGGAGATTAATGTTTTCAAAAAACATTGGCTGTTGACAATAATTACCTGTCTTTGTAAATACTTATGAGCGTGTGCACAGGATTTGCTGTCACCCCTCTTGTATCTTTGTGCCCCTCTTTTACTTCTTTCTGCACCTTTCTTGCTTCTTTCTGCACCCTTCTTGCCTCTTTCTGCACCTCTCTTGCCTCTTTCTGCACATCTTTTGCCGTTTTCTGCACCTCATTTGCCTCTTTCTGCACTTCTCTTGCCTCGTTCAATACCTCACTTGCTACTTTCTGCATCTCACTCTCTTCTTTCTGCACCTCTCTTGCATATTTCTGTACTTTTCTTGCTTATTTCAGCACCTTTCTTCCTCTTTCTGTGCCTTTTTTTAATCTTTCTGCTCCTTTCTTCCTCTTTTGGCACCTTTCTTTCTCTTTCTGCACTTCTCTTGCCTCTTTCTGCACCTCTCGGTCCTCTTTCTGTACCTCACTTGCCTCTTTCTGCACCTCTTTGGCCTCTCTCTTCACCTCTCTTGCTTCTATATTCACCTCACTTGCTTCTTTCTGCACCTCTCTTGCCTCTTTCTATACCTCTCCTACTTCTTTCTGCACCTCTCTTACTTCTTTCTGTACTTCTCTTGCCTCTTTCTGCCTCTTTTTCCGAATTTCTCTTTCTTCTTTCTGCACCTCTCTTGCCTTTTTCTGTATCCCTCTTGCCTCTTTCTGCACCTTTCTTGCCTCTTTCTGCACCTCTCTTGCCTTTTTTTGCGCTTCTCTTGCCTCTTTCTGCACATATGTTGCTTCTTTCTCCACCCCTCTTGCGTCTTTTTGTCCCTCTCTTGCTTCTTTCTGCACCTTTCTTGCTTCTTTCTGCACACCTCTTGCCTCTTTCTACACCGCTCTTGCCTCTTTCTGCACCTCTCTTGCCTCTTTCTGCACTTCTGTTGCCTCTTATTGCAACTCTTTTGCCTCTTTCTGCACTTCTGTTGCCTCTTTCTGCACCTCTCTTGCTTCTTTCTGCACTTGTCTTGCTTCTTTCTGCATATCTCTTGTTTCTTTCTGCACGCCTCTTGCTTCTTTCTGTACTTCTTTTGCTTCTTTCTGCACTTCTCTTGCCTCTTTCTGCACTTAACTTGCCTTTCTGCACTTCTCTTGCCTCTTACTGCACTTCTCTTGCCTCTTTATGCACATTTCTTCCTCTTTCTGCAACTCTCTTGCTTCTTTCATCACTTCACTGGCCTCTTTTTGAACCTCTCTTGCTTCTTTCTGCACTTCTCTTGCCTCTTTCTGCACCTCTCTTTCCTCTTTCTGCACATTTCGTCCTCTTTTTGCACCTTTCTTGCTTCTTTCTGTACTTCTCTTGCTTCTTTCTGTACCTCTCTTGCTTTTTTCTGCACCCTTCTTGCCTCTTCCTGCACCTCTCTTGCCTCTTTCTGCACCTCTCCTGCCTCCTTCTGCACCCCTCTTGCTTCTTTCTGCACCTCTTTTATTCTTTCTGCACTTCTCTTGCCTCTTCCTGCACTTCTCTTGCTTCTTTCTGCACCTTTCTTCCTCTTTCTGCACTTCTCTTGCCTCTTTACAGGGACGTTATAGTTAGGAATTAGTATTTAAAAAACCTTAGAAATACACAAAAAAAAAACAGGTTTCAGGGACGTTATAGTTATGAGTTAGCATTTTAAAAAGTTTAGATATTCACTGAGATGTTATGAGTGATGTAATGAGTGATGTCACTGGCTATGTCATGAATGATGTAATATGTGACATCATCAGCAGTGCATTGCAGGTGCGCAAGTTATAGTTAGCTCAGCTAACTATGAAAGCTGAATTTCTCTGGTTTTGTGCCAGTGAAATGTCAGCCTAACTATGACGTCCCTGTAACCTTTGGTTTTTTCAGTGAATATCTAAGATTTTTTTAAATGCTAATTCCTAACTATAACGTCCCTGAAACCTGTGTTTTTTCAGTGAGTTATATATAATTATAGATATATATCTATATCTATCTATCTATCTATATATATATATATATTTCTCTCTCCTATATATATATATATATATATATATCTATATCTATATCTATATATATATATATATATATATATATATATATATATATATATATATCTATCTGTCTATATATCTATCTATATATATATATATAAATATATAGATGTATTAGATATATATAAATTCACTGAAAAAAACAAAGGTTACAGGCATGTTATAGTTAGGAGATAGCATTAAAATACTGTTGAAATTCACTGAAAAAACCAAAGGTTACAGGGACGTTATACCTAGAAAATAGAATTTTAAAAAACCTTAGACATTTACTAAAAAACACGGGCTACAGGGATGTTATAGTTAGGTTCAGATTTTGCATACATAAAACCAGAGAAATTCAGCTGCTACTGGTTTAGTTATCTCCAGAAACTATAACTCGAGCCTAAGATAATTAAAGCTCACACCCTCGCCATGCACTGCTAATCACCCCATATATTGCATTGGTCATGACATCTTCTATGACATCATTGATAATTTCACTGCAACATTTACAATAAAATTATTGCTGAGAAAACTGCATGGTGGGGAGCGAGTTATAATTACCTTGAGGTAACTATAACTATAACTCCTGAATTTTTATCCCCTGTAACCTTTGGTTTTTAGTGAATTTCTAAGGTTTTTAATTCTGTTTTCTAACTATAAAGTCCTTGTAACCTTTGTTTTTTCAGTTAAATTCTACATTTTTATAGCTATTTCATAAGTATAATGTCCCTATAACCTTTGGTTTTTCAGTGAATGTCTAGGGTTTTGTTTAATGTAAAGTAATATTAATTTAATTACCATGAATTAATTCAACCGCTGCTGAGCATGGCCTTTGGACATGCGCAGTAGGAGGTTGGCCGCAGGACCTGTGGCCAAACCCTGCATTCAGCCAACCCCACACTGTGCACGGCCTTTAGCCATGCGCAGTGGGGGCTAGCCCTAAGGTATGGCCTGCAGC